>JAVCKV010505721.1:0-11534 GCA_032274145.1 Herpochondria borealis | reverse complement strand
ATTGAGTCGGAGAGGATATGCATGAACCACCGACAGGGATCTTGCACACCTCGCTATCACACGTCAGCCCCGGCTGGAAGATCCAGAACGGCTCCTTGATACGGCACTCCATTCCTGCTTGCTTTTACACGATGCAGCGCTTGGTGGACCCACGGCCATCGCAGAAGAGACCATTAGCACAGCCGTCACGGTTGTAGGTGAAAATTTGTAACGAAGTCGGGGTCTGACTTGTTAAGCCCGTAGGGCCGAGGTTGTGTGCTGATAGATGGGCTCGATGGCTCCAGAATTTACAAGGCCGGAGGATTGCGAGGCTATTTATACTACTTGGGCGCCGTCTGGCGCCCCTTGCAGACTGGTGAGTCAAATCGCCTTCCAGGCTATTCGTAGAGTGTTCTCGAGTCTTCTATAACATCCTAAACGACGCTCGTGGACGGTGGAAGAGTCTTGTAAATGACAAGCATGCGCTGTCTGCACGGTGCAGTCATACGTCTTACAGGCACATATTAAATATGACTTTCAGACATATTTCTATATTGTGCAATCCACCACATTTCCCTCTTTCAGAGAGCGAGTTCAGCCCGGACTTTGGAATCCTGGAAGGTCAGACCCAGTTGGCAGATCCAGAACGTCTCGTTGAGGCGAAAAACCATACCTCGCTTGCATACGATGCATCGCTTCCTGGAACCTTACCCTTCACAAGCGAGCCCTGGCGCGCACTCATTCGGGGGGTGGGTGCAGTCCTGGCCCTATTCAAGAGCATGGGAGGACAATACAGTGGCCACGAAGGTTGCGGCAAAGAGAGTGAAGAGACTTGAAGCAGACATGTTTTGATCAAATTTTGTATGGTTACTTTGTGGTGGGTAAGGAAAAAGAACCTATTTTGAAGGAGAAAATCGGTCTTCTTTAATAGCGACTGGGGAAGCTCAGTCCTATGGACTGAGTAGTTTCAAAACCACGGGTGTTGGTTTAATGGATATGCACATTGTTCACCTACTGCTTTTATGGACAGAAATGGCGAAATTGACAGCTATCAGAAGCGCTTCGGAAATTCTAGGCCTTGCGTGAGAGCAATAAGATGTTCGCTTCACGTTGTTTAAATTTGAAGTCTCCCGATGGTATTGTTGGCGGAATTATGGAAAAGAAACAGGAACTTTAGTCTTTTGCAACTTCTAGAATAATTTTTCAATACCCGCTAAACTATGTACGTTGCACATATTTTATCAGATAAATTGTCGGCAAGGACAATAAAGTTCAAGTCATGGTTGCTTCTTGCCTGGAGCCTCTGAGAGCATAAGAAGAGAAGAGGATTTCACTTGAATCAAAACGTACACTGATCAAGCCAATTCATACTTTCCTCAAAACAATTTAATCAAACAGATCTTCTAAAAGCTAGGAAATACCATAAACCTGCTGTAATATCACACAAACCAACTAAGCAATATTTTTACAAGAATAATGCTACAAGAGCATCTTAATTTGATTAGGTAGCAGGGTATCCCGTGAAAGCGGCCTGATAGGCTTTCTAGGACTGTACCTACTTGAGATACGAGGACACAGATAGTTTTTAAGGGTATCTGGGCGGACTTTAAAGGGCCTAAAGAGAGCTCCAGCCGCTCTGTGATGTAAAAAGATAGACAGCACACTCCTTGGTTCTGATATGGGGGCAGTAGGGCAGTGGTAGAGGGATGGGAGGTCGCTCTCGGTGGCGAAAGGGGGAAAGGGACGACACTCTCACGGGAGAAAGCGGCTGTGAGGAAGGGTAAATGTGGGCCGCGACGCTTGGCTCGCGTGTGGTAGATGGGACGAAGATACTGACCGCGACGCTTGGCACGCGGAGGTTGAAAATCGGAAAGGGCGAGAGTAATACGCCCCCACTGGCCTCAGGGACCAGGAGAAGCCGACATTACTGGTGTCGGGTACGGAGTTGTGGGACGCAGCTCAAAACACGCGTGTCACGGGCTAAAGAAGGAGGAATGGGACCCCAAGAGACGCACTCGCTGGTGTAGGTAGAAGGAGACGGGTAAATAACTGAACGCAGCGCTTAGAGCGAGGAGGAAACAGCTCCCAAGGAGAAAGGACAGTCGTGTTCCGGTGGGTTGTGACGGGCGACGAAGGAATGGGTAGAGAACGCAGGCTCGCGTTGTGAGGCGATCCAGGGGTCTGTTTGTGCTACTTACTAGACAAAACTGGAGCGCGGAAGACTGCTGGAGCTGGTAGAACCGGAACTTGGCGCTTCAGCTCGCGCAAGGAACGCTTCAGAGAAGGTTTTTGCATATTCAGACGGTCTCGATGAGACACCACAACGCGCTTATACAATGAAGCGCGATACAAGCACGCGCATAGCCTAACCTTCTGTTTTCTAGATAGAGCAGAATTAATATAGTAGGGGTAGACACATTATTAGAGACGTAATTACAAAGCCTGCCACACCACACTTTTCTAAGCCAGCTACTAGTTAGCTTTGTGCGAGTCACGAAACGGGCTAAAATGGATTAACCCCAGTGAGTAGATTAATGAAATAATCCGCCGTAACGGAATTAAATCCCTTCAATACAGTAATTCCATTTAGTTACCTGGCCGTCTCCACAGAATTAGTCAGGTATGCTGCATTATACTACACCTGCTATTTTTGGGACAATTATAATATGAAGAACACGCTCATATTTTTTCCGTCACTTACTGTAAAATAATTCAGTTGTAGAGATCTTACCGCTATATTGAATCAAAGATCTTGCTGGAAACTGCAGTTCTGTTATGTAAATGTAGATATTGAAAGATTGGCATTTTATAGTATATGAGATCAATTTTCCAAATAGCTAATCTTGGAAACATCTTGACACACTTTGGAAAGGAAACGAACGGAAACGAGACCATTTTGAACAGAGACAACAATTTCATAGATAAAACGGTATTCTTCTATTTCCATTTAGATTCCGAACGATGACAAAAAAGTTTTTTCGATATATGAAGCTTGGCCATGTTTTTTTGCATATAAAACACTTTGAGTTTGAAAAGATATATATGCGATTAAATAATATCACTTTGGACTTTCTCTTAACTTTATATTCATTTGATTCGAGTTCTTTGTTTAAAAACATAAAATTAAAAAGTATCGAACATTAAATCAAACGAGTGAACGTGCTAAAATGAGTTTGACTGATAGGTTCCCAATAATGCCCATTTGTCAATTGTTATGAAAGAACTTTCCTATCACCTCAATATGTTTTCTTTTGTATTAGGGTTTAATTGGATCTACCATTTCAAAATAGGAGGTTAATGGGGACTTATGCAATTCATATGATTTAGAGGGATGTAAATAAAAACGGAAATCGATTATTAGCAATATAAAACACATTGGCAAGGCTGTACGCGCACTAGTAACGTGAAGTACTCAAAAGAAATACTTCTACATGTAAGGCCAGTCGTGATGGGATGAGCAAAGATGTACAATCTGAATTCATGTGTCACGTCTCTTCTCATCATGACCAGTGTGAATCTTTCAATTCAATACACTCAACTGTAATCGCAATTCAAATCATGTGGAAGGTTTCATATCCTCTGTTTAAATTCATAAAACTTTCCTGTAAAAAATGAAATATGTGCCTAACATTCTTTCATAGATGCAGTTGACAATAAATACGACTTTACTGCCAATATCACGACTACAGATATAGGGATTTCTGTACTTCACTGAAAAAAACGCACGAGGAACTCAAAGAGGACCCCTTTCAATACACATCTATCCAAAACAGCAGCGGTAACTTACAGAATTCTGGATTCGTGCAATACGTTCTGCGAAGAAGAAATTCGCCAATAAGGAAAATGAGTGGCACGGTTTAGTTCATGGTTACATTACAAGTAAGTCAGATTTTTATAAAAATATTGATTGATTTTTAAACATTATATCCCACCATCCAATAAAACCTTTCTCTGCTTAAACAGAAGAAACAAAAGGTTCAGCGCTCGGGGGCCTCAGACTGTTTCGATATCATTTATCGATCATGAATATAAGAAGAAGAAAAGAACTAGCTGGCTCACGCTTTATTCGTTTTCCATACGGACGATGAGAATGATCATGCAACTTCTAACGTTGTAAAATGATCAATACAACTGTTGATTTTTGTTTATTGATGTTACCATATCTCATTAAGAGCACACGCACTGGGCAGTATGCCAAAGAGCAAAACACCTTTTATAGCGAGGTAACCCAGATAAGGCCATCTTAGATAAGGCTAGACCCCTGATAAGGCATATCCTTCGGCTGTGTGACAACTTTATACGTGTAGTACTGCTAGACAGGGAGAGGAGGAAGCGGCAAGGTTCCTAGTTCCAACAAGCGTCAAATATCGCTTTCGGAGATCTTGCAAAAGGGCAAGTAGATTGTACACGTCACTTTCTCCATGACTGTGCGATCACATGTGGAACGAGTATGGCAGTCGTGCCGAACACCCGACATGTGCCGGTAGTGCGCAGGAAAGATGGTGTCCCTCAATACGGTCCCCTGACAAGGCACATGGTTGAAGCCTGGCAGGGAGCGCCTTATCTGGGTTAGCCCCCTGTATTCAGAGAGCAACTTACAAGATTAAGAATGTTCTTATTGAAGTAAACAGGAAAGATTTAATCGTAATTTAATAGTGTCTGCACTGGGATTTGGTATTTTGATACTCGGAGGGAAAGACGCAAATCTAGTTACTTCTCGGTAGAAGCGTAGAAATAAAAACATGAATTGAAATTAATAGATGAATTGAAATTAAAAACCTCAATCGTGCCAGTACAGGTAGCGAACCAATAATTGAAACGATGCCAAAGTGCGGTAACGGAAGTCATTTTACAAAAATTAGTGATTTGAATCGCGCTTGGTGGGGATGCTCTAATATTCAAAAATTAGAAAAATTAGTTTCCTAAAGACTTTTAACTCTTTTAGTACTATTCAGAATAATCGCAAAACTATCAGCGTTAAGCGGTAGCCAATGGTAAGATAATAAGTACGACAAACGTGCCAGTGTGCCTTTTATGCTGCGACCTTTTTGGCGTCTGAGTTACAGAAGTTAGTCACCATTTCGAGTGAAACAGTACCCAAAAGGCGTTCTTTAGTAGGTCGTAGATCCTGCAAGTAACTTACTACAGTACTACATAGTACTTTTTTACCTACAGTGCACGCAGTTACTATATCGCCCCACATTTTGGCGAGCCTACCCGATAGGTTGTCAATTTCAGAGCATGACTGTCGTCGGCATTACTACCCGTGCAGCACCGTCGACTGCACTCCTCCGCTCCGAAACAGCCAAAAATGAACCAATGTCTTTCCCGGCCTCCGTGCGACTGCTCCTTTCCGACGCGTTCAGGATGTTCCACAACAAGCGAAAGGGCGCGTTTTTCAAACTGCACCTCCCAACCGTGCTGCAGGTGCGCGCCGGCGGCGAGCAGCTCGCCTGCGCGCGGCGCGATCTGGCGCGCCGCGCCGCGGCACACACCTACATTCATCTAGTTAGTCCCCTGAATCGCAACTAAAGTGGTCGTGTTGTGGAATTGGGGCGATATCGAACAATGCACGCCTACATCTTACGGTGTACGTTTTATGAATGCAGCATGGACGATAGCAGGCAAGGAATCTTGAGTTTCCTCGACGATATCTAAGCTACCTGCCTTTGTCCAGATTTTATCAGTACCGTGATCTGGTAGGAAATATAAAATACCCGCGTGTCTACGTTCCGTACGCATATGCAAGCCAGGTCCTAATGAAAAGCCAAATATATCGCTCATATTATAATATGAGCGATATATTTGGCTTTTCATTAGGACCTGGCTTGCATATGCGTACGGAACGTAGACACGCGGGTATTTTATATTTCCTACCAGATCACGGTACTGATAAAATCTGGACAAAGGCAGGTAGCTTAGATATCGTCGAGGAAACTCAAGATTCCTTGCCTGCTATCGTCCATGCTGCATTCATAAAACGTACACCGTAAGATGTAGGCGTGCATTGTTCGATATCGCCCCAATTCCACAACACGACCACTTTAGTTGCGATTCAGGGGACTAACTAGATGAATGTAGGTGTGTGCCGCGGCGCGGCGCGCCAGATCGCGCCGCGCGCAGGCGAGCTGCTCGCCGCCGGCGCGCACCTGCAGCACGGTTGGGAGGTGCAGTTTGAAAAACGCGCCCTTTCGCTTGTTGTGGAACATCCTGAACGCGTCGGAAAGGAGCAGTCGCACGGAGGCCGGGAAAGACATTGGTTCATTTTTGGCTGTTTCGGAGCGGAGGAGTGCAGTCGACGGTGCTGCACGGGTAGTAATGCCGACGACAGTCATGCTCTGAAATTGACAACCTATCGGGTAGGCTCGCCAAAATGTGGGGCGATATAGTAACTGCGTGCACTGTAGGTAAAAAAGTACTATGTAGTACTGTAGTAAGTTACTTGCAGGATCTACGACCTACTAAAGAACGCCTTTTGGGTACTGTTTCACTCGAAATGGTGACTAACTTCTGTAACTCAGACGCCAAAAAGGTCGCAGCATAAAAGGCACACTGGCACGTTTGTCGTACTTATTATCTTACCATTGGCTACCGCTTAACGCTGATAGTTTTGCGATTATTCTGAATAGTACTAAAAGAGTTAAAAGTCTTTAGGAAACTAATTTTTCTAATTTTTGAATATTAGAGCATCCCCACCAAGCGCGATTCAAATCACTAATTTTTGTAAAATGACTTCCGTTACCGCACTTTGGCATCGTTTCAATTATTGGTTCGCTACCTGTACTGGCACGATTGAGGTTTTTAATTTCAATTCATCTATTAATTTCAATTCATGTTTTTATTTCTACGCTTCTACCGAGAAGTAACTAGATTTGCGTCTTTCCCTCCGAGTATCAAAATACCAAATCCCAGTGCAGACACTATTAAATTACGATTAAATCTTTCCTGTTTACTTCAATAAGAACATTCTTAATCTTGTAAGTTGCTCTCTGAATACAGGGGGCTAACCCAGATAAGGCGCTCCCTGCCAGGCTTCAACCATGTGCCTTGTCAGGGGACCGTATTGAGGGACACCATCTTTCCTGCGCACTACCGGCACATGTCGGGTGTTCGGCACGACTGCCATACTCGTTCCACATGTGATCGCACAGTCATGGAGAAAGTGACGTGTACAATCTACTTGCCCTTTTGCAAGATCTCCGAAAGCGATATTTGACGCTTGTTGGAACTAGGAACCTTGCCGCTTCCTCCTCTCCCTGTCTAGCAGTACTACACGTATAAAGTTGTCACACAGCCGAAGGATATGCCTTATCAGGGGTCTAGCCTTATCTAAGATGGCCTTATCTGGGTTACCTCGCTATAAAAGGTGTTTTGCTCTTTGGCATACTGCCCAGTGCGTGTGCTCTTAATGAGATATGGTAACATCAATAAACAAAAATCAACAGTTGTATTGATCATTTTACAACGTTAGAAGTTGCATGATCATTCTCATCGTCCGTATGGAAAACGAATAAAGCGTGAGCCAGCTAGTTCTTTTCTTCTTCTTATATTCATGATCGATAAATGATATCGAAACAGTCTGAGGCCCCCGAGCGCTGAACCTTTTGTTTCTTCTGTTTAAGCAGAGAAAGGTTTTATTGGATGGTGGGATATAATGTTTAAAAATCAATCAATATTTTTATAAAAATCTGACTTACTTGTAATGTAACCATGAACTAAACCGTGCCACTCATTTTCCTTATTGGCGAATTTCTTCTTCGCAGAACGTATTGCACGAATCCAGAATTCTGTAAGTTACCGCTGCTGTTTTGGATAGATGTGTATTGAAAGGGGTCCTCTTTGAGTTCCTCGTGCGTTTTTTTCAGTGAAGTACAGAAATCCCTATATCTGTAGTCGTGATATTGGCAGTAAAGTCGTATTTATTGTCAACTGCATCTATGAAAGAATGTTAGGCACATATTTCATTTTTTACAGGAAAGTTTTATGAATTTAAACAGAGGATATGAAACCTTCCACATGATTTGAATTGCGATTACAGTTGAGTGTATTGAATTGAAAGATTCACACTGGTCATGATGAGAAGAGACGTGACACATGAATTCAGATTGTACATCTTTGCTCATCCCATCACGACTGGCCTTACATGTAGAAGTATTTCTTTTGAGTACTTCACGTTACTAGTGCGCGTACAGCCTTGCCAATGTGTTTTATATTGCTAATAATCGATTTCCGTTTTTATTTACATCCCTCTAAATCATATGAATTGCATAAGTCCCCATTAACCTCCTATTTTGAAATGGTAGATCCAATTAAACCCTAATACAAAAGAAAACATATTGAGGTGATAGGAAAGTTCTTTCATAACAATTGACAAATGGGCATTATTGGGAACCTATCAGTCAAACTCATTTTAGCACGTTCACTCGTTTGATTTAATGTTCGATACTTTTTAATTTTATGTTTTTAAACAAAGAACTCGAATCAAATGAATATAAAGTTAAGAGAAAGTCCAAAGTGATATTATTTAATCGCATATATATCTTTTCAAACTCAAAGTGTTTTATATGCAAAAAAACATGGCCAAGCTTCATATATCGAAAAAACTTTTTTGTCATCGTTCGGAATCTAAATGGAAATAGAAGAATACCGTTTTATCTATGAAATTGTTGTCTCTGTTCAAAATGGTCTCGTTTCCGTTCGTTTCCTTTCCAAAGTGTGTCAAGATGTTTCCAAGATTAGCTATTTGGAAAATTGATCTCATATACTATAAAATGCCAATCTTTCAATATCTACATTTACATAACAGAACTGCAGTTTCCAGCAAGATCTTTGATTCAATATAGCGGTAAGATCTCTACAACTGAATTATTTTACAGTAAGTGACGGAAAAAATATGAGCGTGTTCTTCATATTATAATTGTCCCAAAAATAGCAGGTGTAGTATAATGCAGCATACCTGACTAATTCTGTGGAGACGGCCAGGTAACTAAATGGAATTACTGTATTGAAGGGATTTAATTCCGTTACGGCGGATTATTTCATTAATCTACTCACTGGGGTTAATCCATTTTAGCCCGTTTCGTGACTCGCACAAAGCTAACTAGTAGCTGGCTTAGAAAAGTGTGGTGTGGCAGGCTTTGTAATTACGTCTCTAATAATGTGTCTACCCCTACTATATTAATTCTGCTCTATCTAGAAAACAGAAGGTTAGGCTATGCGCGTGCTTGTATCGCGCTTCATTGTATAAGCGCGTTGTGGTGTCTCATCGAGACCGTCTGAATATGCAAAAACCTTCTCTGAAGCGTTCCTTGCGCGAGCTGAAGCGCCAAGTTCCGGTTCTACCAGCTCCAGCAGTCTTCCGCGCTCCAGTTTTGTCTAGTAAGTAGCACAAACAGACCCCTGGATCGCCTCACAACGCGAGCCTGCGTTCTCTACCCATTCCTTCGTCGCCCGTCACAACCCACCGGAACACGACTGTCCTTTCTCCTTGGGAGCTGTTTCCTCCTCGCTCTAAGCGCTGCGTTCAGTTATTTACCCGTCTCCTTCTACCTACACCAGCGAGTGCGTCTCTTGGGGTCCCATTCCTCCTTCTTTAGCCCGTGACACGCGTGTTTTGAGCTGCGTCCCACAACTCCGTACCCGACACCAGTAATGTCGGCTTCTCCTGGTCCCTGAGGCCAGTGGGGGCGTATTACTCTCGCCCTTTCCGATTTTCAACCTCCGCGTGCCAAGCGTCGCGGTCAGTATCTTCGTCCCATCTACCACACGCGAGCCAAGCGTCGCGGCCCACATTTACCCTTCCTCACAGCCGCTTTCTCCCGTGAGAGTGTCGTCCCTTTCCCCCTTTCGCCACCGAGAGCGACCTCCCATCCCTCTACCACTGCCCTACTGCCCCCATATCAGAACCAAGGAGTGTGCTGTCTATCTTTTTACATCACAGAGCGGCTGGAGCTCTCTTTAGGCCCTTTAAAGTCCGCCCAGATACCCTTAAAAACTATCTGTGTCCTCGTATCTCAAGTAGGTACAGTCCTAGAAAGCCTATCAGGCCGCTTTCACGGGATACCCTGCTACCTAATCAAATTAAGATGCTCTTGTAGCATTATTCTTGTAAAAATATTGCTTAGTTGGTTTGTGTGATATTACAGCAGGTTTATGGTATTTCCTAGCTTTTAGAAGATCTGTTTGATTAAATTGTTTTGAGGAAAGTATGAATTGGCTTGATCAGTGTACGTTTTGATTCAAGTGAAATCCTCTTCTCTTCTTATGCTCTCAGAGGCTCCAGGCAAGAAGCAACCATGACTTGAACTTTATTGTCCTTGCCGACAATTTATCTGATAAAATATGTGCAACGTACATAGTTTAGCGGGTATTGAAAAATTATTCTAGAAGTTGCAAAAGACTAAAGTTCCTGTTTCTTTTCCATAATTCCGCCAACAATACCATCGGGAGACTTCAAATTTAAACAACGTGAAGCGAACATCTTATTGCTCTCACGCAAGGCCTAGAATTTCCGAAGCGCTTCTGATAGCTGTCAATTTCGCCATTTCTGTCCATAAAAGCAGTAGGTGAACAATGTGCATATCCATTAAACCAACACCCGTGGTTTTGAAACTACTCAGTCCATAGGACTGAGCTTCCCCAGTCGCTATTAAAGAAGACCGATTTTCTCCTTCAAAATAGGTTCTTTTTCCTTACCCACCACAAAGTAACCATACAAAATTTGATCAAAACATGTCTGCTTCAAGTCTCTTCACTCTCTTTGCCGCAACCTTCGTGGCCACTGTATTGTCCTCCCATGCTCTTGAATAGGGCCAGGACTGCACCCACCCCCCGAATGAGTGCGCGCCAGGGCTCGCTTGTGAAGGGTAAGGTTCCAGGAAGCGATGCATCGTATGCAAGCGAGGTATGGTTTTTCGCCTCAACGAGACGTTCTGGATCTGCCAACTGGGTCTGACCTTCCAGGATTCCAAAGTCCGGGCTGAACTCGCTCTCTGAAAGAGGGAAATGTGGTGGATTGCACAATATAGAAATATGTCTGAAAGTCATATTTAATATGTGCCTGTAAGACGTATGACTGCACCGTGCAGACAGCGCATGCTTGTCATTTACAAGACTCTTCCACCGTCCACGAGCGTCGTTTAGGATGTTATAGAAGACTCGAGAACACTCTACGAATAGCCTGGAAGGCGATTTGACTCACCAGTCTGCAAGGGGCGCCAGACGGCGCCCAAGTAGTATAAATAGCCTCGCAATCCTCCGGCCTTGTAAATTCTGGAGCCATCGAGCCCATCTATCAGCACACAACCTCGGCCCTACGGGCTTAACAAGTCAGACCCCGACTTCGTTACAAATTTTCACCTACAACCGTGACGGCTGTGCTAATGGTCTCTTCTGCGATGGCCGTGGGTCCACCAAGCGCTGCATCGTGTAAAAGCAAGCAGGAATGGAGTGCCGTATCAAGGAGCCGTTCTGGATCTTCCAGCCGGGGCTGACGTGTGATAGCGAGGTGTGCAAGATCCCTGTCGGTGGTTCATGCATATCCTCTCCGACTCAAT
>JAVCKV010505611.1:0-11535 GCA_032274145.1 Herpochondria borealis | reverse complement strand
CGGGGAGCTCAACATGATTAGTAGTAGTAGGCTTTCCGATAGAGAGCAAGCGAGCGAGCGAGTAGTTAGTTGGGAAAGCAAGCAAGCAACCCTAGCTACTAGAGTCGAGTCCGTACGAAAAAGAGAGATTTTGACAAGTAACTACTACTTTTTCTTACTACTACTACTAAGCACTTGCTGGTCCCCATGGTCCCTTCATGGGTCTCAATCGGGATTTACCATTGCCACGGTCAGCCAAATCTTGTTTGTAATCGACTGCATGACTGGATGGAATGAATTGCATACAATCCAATCCTGGGCCGTCGTTGTTGCCCTTGATGGCCTTTTGCAATCGTTGGAGTCCATTGAGTGGTTTTCTCAAGTCAAATTTTGGCTTGTCCTCACGATCCATGGAAGTCAGGACATCCATGAGATTGTACACTTCGACATTGGGTGGTGTCTTTGGGGCATTTGGAAATTTGCTCTTGCGCATCTTGGTGTAAGCCTCTTGCAAATCTTCGTACGAAAAGAATAGTGGATTCTCTTGATTGCTTCCACCACTACCCAATAGTCCTTTCAAGGGTCCCCACGATTTGCGCATGCTGGGACAATAAAAGACTGGAATTCCAATATACCCCTCCATATGTCGATACTGTCGTTGAGACGCTGTCATGGCTCTGGACTTGCCATTCCGGACATTGCGACGCCGCTGTTGATTCGACGCGTCCAACGCCGCATCCAACACAATGGCGGCATCCTCCGCCCCCGATTCTCCAAACAATCCCACACGTTCTCGGGATAGAGGACACTTGGTGGCGGCATAGAACAATTGTCGTCGGGAGGGGACAATCTTGTACCGAAGTGATCCACCATCTTGAATGGTGGGCAAGTCACCCGTGGTGGCATCCACAGGAGTGCCCGTGGGCAGTCCATCTCCAAAGTTGCTACTCTGACGAATGGCCTTGGCCAACGTTGTGGCGGTAATACGAATGTCACTTTTGGCCATGTTTTGCATCTGTTTCATTTCTTGATGCATGGCGAGGGCATCTTCCGGGTCCATATAGAACAAGGTGACGGGACGCATGTCTCCACCGTAGCCCAAAATGTTTTGGTCGGCAGCATTGCCTTTTGTGGAAGCAGCCACGTCGTCATCGACTTTTTCAAAGGTCATGTAGGGAGCGCCCCAGGAAGTGGTGACTTGAAAGACAGGATGATTGGCCACGCGTTCGTACGGCGTTTTGGCAGTGGAACGAGCCGAACCAAAGAGATTGGACAAGTTGGGGACCAAGGCACGCAGTTGTGCGCTACTGCTGTCGGCAGTAGTAGTAACAATGGGGAGGAGTAGAAACGAGAGTCTCATGATGGTGTGGGTAGAGTGTAAAAAGACAATGGAGTAGTAAGTAGTGATTGATCTCAGCAACACAACCACAACATCTATCAACAAGAGACAATCAAACGACGCAAAATCAAAAAGTGAGTGACGGGCGGCGGCTTCCACCTGGAGATTTTGTTTGAATCTGCGTGCATTCTTGGAGGTATTTTCATGTATGTTTGGTTCCCGTCGCGTCGTTTGAGACATTTTTGGCTGTGCAAGAAGGTTGATGGAGGCGGCATAGGCACGAACGGAAAAAAAGTCATTGCCGACGGAGACTTCGATGAGGCTCTTGCTTCTTGCTTCTCAAGAGAGACATTACGAGGCATTGCCCTCCCTCCAACGCAACAACTTTGTTACTTCTGTTCTAGTAGAGTAACTAACGTAACTGCTCATCATGTCGAACTTGATGAAGGAAGCCCTGGCTGATATCAGGGACATGGCAGAGGGGCTATCAGAGGAACAAGCTCCTCCATCATCTCCCTTGAACAATCAAATGAGCTTGGATAAGATGCAAGCGCGTCATGTGGATATCATGAAGGATGTCCTTCCAAAGATGCTCAAGGTTCAACGAGAAATGAAGGGACGGAGATATCGAGTGAGTACATGTTATGTATTGTAGTTGTATTGTAATTGACATGATGTGTATTGAGTAATCAGAGTGTACACATGGATGGTTTGATGTGCGATCAAATGACTAACTCTCTCTCTCTCTCTCTCTCTCTCACACACTCACACTTCAATCGTAACAACAACAACAACAACAACAACAACAACAACAACAACAACAACAGGAGGTGCAAGCGAAATTGACCGAATCCGTGGGTCACCTAAAGACCTTTCAACAGGAAGTATGGCCTCCTCGTGCGACTCCACCGCCTCCAGAGTGGATGGAGCCACAACAGAAAGCATCTTCACCCATTGCCAAGGACATGGATGCAGCCTTTAGTGCCGACATGGAGGAGGATGATGCTACAACGACTGATACATGTACGACAACAACTGATGCGACAACGACGGCGGAAGGTGGTGGCGAAACTGGTGAAACAACAGGTGAAACAACAGATGAAGAAGGATCATTGAAAAATAATGCAACAACAACAACAACTCCAGCTCTTCCTCCAGATATCATGGACGTTTCCATGCACGAAAATGATTTAGCCGCCACAACGATTGCCGAAGATGCCAACAGCAAGGAACCCATGCATGAGGCGATTCAATGCACTACTGAAGCCCTCGCCATGGTGCTCTTGCATCCGTCTCGCACCAACAAGGCGACGGAAGCAACGCTCGAGGTATTGACGACTCTCCTCTCCAATCATTACATTACAGGACGCGCGGGAGGAAGGTTTGATCGAGAAGGAGTGACCAATGTGGCAACGACAGATGCGGCTTCTGCGGCTGGAGAGGACCAAACAAAGGATGATAAAGGCAAGCAGCCACAACAACCTCCCCAATCGCTCTTGCATCAACTCATTGAGGGTGTCACGAGGTGTTCAGAATCCAGTATTGAAAACATTCAAAACGGTGTCGTCAAGACCATGTTGGCCATGATGGTTTCTCCAAAGACTGCAGTGCACGAAGCATCCATGCTCATGGCCATTCGTGCTACCTTTCATGTCTATTTGATCACCAAGTCACCAGATGCCAAAAAGTCGGCCAAATCAGCACTCTATGACATGTTGCGATCTGTCTTTAATCGGATGGAGGCCTATGATGCCATGATGCCACCCGTATTTCAAGCGAATGCGGAAGAAACAAAGCAAACAAATGGCAATGGTGCAGCTGCAGAAACAACCAATGATACGAAAGCCAAGGCTGACTTTTCAAACTTTTCTTCGCAATATCATACCGATGGATATTTGCTCTTTCGTGCACTCTGCAAACTCTCGAGCAAGTCTCTGCCAGGCGAAGACGGCAACAAACCACAAGCTAGTAGCATGATTCCCTTTGTCAGCAGCCATGGAGCTGTGGATCCCCTGGCGCTCAATTCCAAAATTCTATCCCTCGAGTTGCTTCAAATGGTGTTGGATTACTCGGGACCCGCCTTTTGTACAGGAGAAAAATTCATCTACGCCGTTCAAAACTATCTCTGCGTCTCGCTCCTCAAAAATTGCATGTCAAGCAACACCAAGGTGGCCTACTTTTCACAGAAAATCTTTCTCATGCTCGTGTACAAATTCAAGGCGCACTTGAAATCAGAGATTGAAGTATTCATGTCCAACATTTTCTTGCGCGTCCTGGAATCTCCCAATTCAGCCTTTGAACAAAAGGCGCTCGTGTTGGAAGCCCTCCGTGCGCTCTGTTCAGATCCAGTTCTACTCACTCAGTTGTTCCTCAACTATGATTGTGACATGGATGCCAACAATCTCTACAAGGGCATTGTCATGAATTTGACCAAACTCTCGGCCAAATCGACGGCATCCCCCCGCAACATGTCGCAAAAAGAAGTGGAACAAGATTTCGAACTCTCCCTCGCTGGTATGGAGGTCTTGGTGACGATCTTGAAGGCCTTTTTGAAAGCACTCAAATTGCCCGGTGGTGAAGACGAGGAAGAAGAGGGCGATTCAGCAGCAGCACGATTGCGCAAATCCCTTCAAATTGACGTGGGCATGGCGGCCAAGCCAACAGTTGTGGAACCCAAAAACAAAAAGGCAGAAGACGTGATTTCTGCCAAGGACTTTACATCGCCACAGACACGCAAGGCCAGTCAGATTGTCGATGAATTTGAAAAGAAGCGAACGCAGCAACAAAACTTTGAAACGGGAAAAATCAAGTTTACACTCAACCTCAAGGGTGGACTCAAGTTTTTCATTGATCATGGCTTTGTCGAGTTGGATGCCAAGGCAATTGCTCTCTTTTTCATTGAACACAAGGATGAACTGGACAAGACTCAGATTGGAGATGCCCTGGGCCGTGAACCAGATGCCAGCTTTGTCAAGGAAAAGGGTGTGGATCCAGAAAAGGGTGGCAAGGGTTTTTGGTTTTTGATTCTCGATCATTACGCCGACGCCTTTGACTTTACCGGAATCATGTTTGATGATGCCATTCGACTCTTTCAATCGGGCTTTCGTCTACCCGGAGAAGCTCAAAAAATTGATCGCATCATGGAGAAATTTGCCGAACGATTTACAAGACAGAACCTCGACGTGTTTCCCTCGGCCGACACGGCGTTCATTTTGGCCTTTTCGGTCATTATGCTCAATACCGATTTGCACAATCCCAACATTAAGGAAGAGAAGAAAATGACCATGGATTCGTTCATTCGCAACAATCGAGGCATTGCAGATGGAGAAGACTTGCCCAAGGATGTGCTCGAAGACATTTTCCGTCGCATCAAGGCCAACCCATTTTCTCTCAAGGAAGACGATGACGCTCGCGAGAAGCTCAAGGAACAAGAGAAGCAACTGTTGGAAACCAGCGTATTCTTTGAAGGTCCCAATATATTTGGAGCCAGCGCCGAAGATCGCAAGAAGGAGAAGTTTCGCAAGGAACGTGAAGAAATGATGAATGCCACGGAGCACTTGTTCAAAAAGAAGCATGGCAAGGCTGGACGCGCCAAGGAGGCGGCTGCTCAGAATCAATTGACGGAATCCATTGATCCCGGCGACATTGTGAAACCCATGTTTGATGTCACGTGGGGACCACTGATTGGTACACTCTCTCAAGTGCTCGAATGCAGCAGTGACGACCGCAGCATTGCCGTTTGTTTGAATGGTTTCGTCTATGCCATTCGGATAGCGGCTCACAGTGACATGTCGTTGGCCCGAGATACCTTTGTCAATTCGCTGGGCAAATTTACTCACTTGGGATCCATTAAGGAGATGCGACACAAGAATATCGAGTCGATTCGGACCTTGCTCAGCATTGCCGTCATTGATGGTGAATATCTGGACGAAAGCTGGGGACCCGTCCTGCAATGCATTTCTCAATTGGCCCGACTGCGATTGTTTGCGTCTGGATTGGACTCGGACGAAGCCTTTCTCAATGAAGATGGTGACAAACCCAGAGAATCGAGCAACCATGACTTGTCGGATGGTGCTGGTCTCTTTCGACAAGTCACCAAGGCCGAAACCGATCGAGAGACGGAAGAATCCAACAGTCGAGCAGTCGTGGCGGCCTTTAACGAAGTTCTCATTGATAAAGTCTTTTCGTCGACCGTCAACCTGTCGGCCCGAGCCATTGCTCATTTCATTGAACAATTGGTGGAAGTGTCGGCCATGGAGATTGCTGGAAACTCCAAGCGGGGCATTTCGGGTGTGGGAGGGTCCACCCGTCGCATCGATGCCAAGTCCAAGAATAACAAGAACGGCAACAACAAGAATCAAGTGGACAAGTACACTGGTGATGACGGTCCTCGCATCTTTTCCTTGCAACGCTTGGTGGAAGTGGCAGACTTTAACATGGCTGTCCGACCACGACTGGCGTGGGCTCAAGTGTGGGAAATCATGGCCGAACATTTTGCCAAGATTGGGTGTCACGACAATTCCATGGTGAGCATCTTTGCCATTGATTCCTTGCGGCAGTTGAGCTTCAAGTTTTTGGAAAAGCCAGAGCGATCCGAGTTTAGCTTTCAACGAATCTTTCTTCGACCCTTTTTGGAAATTATTCAAAACAGCAAGACGAGAGAAGATATTCGAGAACTCATTCTACGATGTGTGGATAACATGATTCGCACCATGTCACACAACCTTCGCAGTGGATGGAAAATCTTCTTTTCCATTTTGACAGCATCTGCCAGTGATCCAAGTGAGCGTATCAACACGTTGGGGTTGGCCATCTTACAGAGATTGCTGGATGAGCATCTTCATCAGCTGTGTCGATTGCATTTGGACGACGGCGACAATGAACCACAAGAAGAAGACCCAGACAAGGAACTGACTCCGATCCAGAAGCACAATCGCAACGCCAACGTGGACGACTTTGTCGAACTGTGTCGTGCGTCGCTTGCCTTTGTCCAGACGGATCACAACACATCTCCCGTACCCATTGGACTCTCCATGAGAGCCTTGTGTCACACGGCGTGTTATGCGGATTTGATTGCCGACAAACGAGTCCTGCCACCCGTGTCAGACAACCAGTCAACGACTCCCTCGAGCCCTGGATACACATACGAGGGCCTCGAAGGTCAAGAGGCACTCGACATGGTCTTGTGGCGTACGCTGCTGGATGGACTCGCTGACGGACTCAGGTCCACACGTCCCAGCAATGCTGGAGGCGTGGGGTGCCTGGTGCAACGAGGCAGCGTCTTGGCCCTGCGAGCGATTCTACTGCGACACGGTCCTAGCTTTTCGACGAAACAGTGGAAGGCAATCATGACGCAAAGCCTGTTGCCAGCGATTCAGGCCGCTGCAGAGTCGGATGGGTCACCGGTCATTGCCATCACGTCAGAATCTCCCTCCATCTCCAGCGTCGACTTTTTGGCTGAACCTCAGGCACTCCCTCCCGCACACAATGACGCGGGTCTCACCAAGTTTGCCCAACAAGCTGCCGACGCTGACAGTGCACCTTCTCGTCCACTCGGACAAGCCGAGCTGCTGGTGGAGGCGAGCTTCACTGACATGCGACATGGCGGTGATGGCAATCTCAGCCGCGCCTATGAACTGGCCAAGAATGACATGCACGCCGTAGCCAGCGAACAACCCTTTCCAGATTCCTGGGTGGCCACAACAGGTCCAATTGCACTTGGCATGTTGACAGATATCATTACTGAGATTGCCCTCAAGCGTGGAGCCGAAGGGAGAGAAGCACTGTGGCCACCCGTGGTGCGACAGTTTCAATCCTGGACCATTGGTTGCGCACAGCGCCAAGGTGCCTCCTGGCAACCCTGCGAGGCTCTCGTGCGTGTGGCGTGTCGGGAGTTTCATCGATTTCCATTGCGACTCAAGAATTACTTTCCAGACATGACGCCGGAAGAAGCCAAGGCATGGGCATCCACCATCTTTGATACCATTGCCGAAACCATTTCTCAAATTGTCGACATTGAACAGGGAGTCAAGGAAGAGATGGTTCGATCGAAGTCAGAAGCTTATGGACCAGCTCTCACAAACGGATCCTCGTTCAATGAAGAAGAGGATCTTGGGGAAGTCTTGGCGGATGTCATTGTTTACACTCCGTACGGAAAGGGTAAACTCCGAGAAAGAAGGAAGGACGAATTTGATACCGGCGACGGCAATCATATGACCTTGATCATGAATAAGATTGAGCTGGATTTTGGAGGCTTTCTCTACAGACCTGCTCCTGGAAGCGAGAAGACGAAGAATGATGTCGAAGACGAACCACAACGTCCAGTGACACCTCCTCCACCCACGGAACCCAACGTCTTTGTCCCCCTGTCACCAAAGGTGGTTACTCGGGAATCATGGTGGAAGAATCTCGTTCCGGCACTCAAGGTTCGGTGTGTGGGAGTCTATTGCCTACAACATTATCTCTACGATCTGCTTGAGTTTTATCTACCGTACGCCACCGAGAAAGATATCAACACTGTGCTCGAGTCGCTGGACAAGTCAAGGCTGTTGGCTGGTGACGCCAGCAAGACCGAGGACTTGTCCCACGCCTTCCAAGAAGCCATGTTTAGCGAATGGGGCGATGGAGTGGAAGAAGTCGAACAGGCACTGTCTGGAACAGGACGCTTGTCTCATCACCGTGGCAGCGAAATGTTCTTTTTGACACAAGAGGCTGGTGCTTCCATGGACATGATTCAACTGCTATCTCTGATGTACCAGTTTGATGGCAATGCAGAGATTGAGTGGGATCGCGAAGCCTTTGCGGAAGCGCGCTTGCTAGACCGCATCGACGAAGTCTTGCGCAAGTTTGTGGAATCCGAATCACGAGATGGCCATTTGATTGACCCCAACGTGTGGCGCAATGCCAGCGAAAGTGGGGGCAAGTTGGCAATCTACTGCACGTCCTTTGCTGGGGTGGTCGTCAACATCCTTCAAGTTATGCTATCCATGAGTCAGGAGAGATTCGGCAAGCACGTGAAAGAGTTCTTTCCCGTTCTGTGCTCTCTCGTTGGTGTCCAGAGCGACGAAATCAGAAGTCTTGTCAAGGAAGTCTTGGAGCAAAAGATTGCTCCAAGATTGAACATTACAATATAGCAAACCATTATTCAATCACATGTGTGTGTATCTTCCTCCTCGAGAATGGTAGCCAGTTGATCCGCGTGCGTTTGTTCCAATAGCCCAAACAGTACCGCTTGCTCTCGTTGTTCCCCATCTTGGTTCGTAGCACACCACTCCTTGGTGGCTGCCGCTGCCACTTGAATAGCATCATCTACAGGAAACCCTCGCGCACCTGCCCCCAACAAGGGTGTCGCAACCTGATCAGCACCACCACCCTCAAAGGCTAGTTTCAAGGCATTTCGATAGCAGGATTGCAATCCCTCCATGGGGTTTTCGTCAAACTTGAAAAAGGGAGGCACCGTGTGGACAATTGTATCGTAAAAGTCCCTCAATCGATCCCTCCCAGCAGAAGTTACAACGGCCTCTCCAACGGGACACGCGTCCCCTATGACTACTTGTTTGAGACGACATTCGGTTTCCAACCTCCATCCTCCCAATTGATGCACCAGTCCATCCACAACAGACACGGGGTACAGCATGCCACTGCCCACTTCCATGCCACCCCATTGCGAGACGAACCCAAGGGGTTGCCAATCCTTGTGCATGCTTTCTACTTTGGCAGGTACAGGACCTCCACGAGGAAAGTAGGGAAAGTTGCGGACTCCAGAGAGTTGTGGATTGGCTGGATTAATGAGAGTGCGACGGCAAGCGCTTCTTGTTGTACTAAAGTTGGTCACGATGCAAGTGGTTGTCCAGACTTCTACAGATCGAGATCCTCGTACCAGACGGTGTATAAGCTTTGGTTTGACACTGGATTGGAGCAAGGCCTTGGACATGGTAGGGTAAGAGCAGCTGGGTGTTGTTGTGAAGGTTGCCGTTCATTTTTGTCATGGTGCTTCCCTGTTACTGTCCTACTGTTACTGTGACATCTTTACTGTCCTACTGTTACTCGCACTATGAGGGAAGAAAGAAAATTCAAAATCTCAACGAATGTCACTCCGACTTCGTATAGCACAGACAAACAGATACCAAATTCGCCAACTTTTTCAAAGCTCAAGCTCAACGCTTGTTCGAAGAACATGACCTCGCATATCTTGAGCAAGTTCTTTCTAGTACAAGTTGTACGCAAGTCCACGTAGAACACCTGGCGAAACAAAAAAAGGCAACAAGAGATCGCAAACGGACCAACGAGCACTCTTTTGCATTGATCAAACCTCGAAGGGCATTGCCTCATCTATCTTCGAGCTATTTCGTAAATATAAGATCAAATAGAATTGGATTCTATCTATACTATACCAGGTACTTTCGAACGCAATGCCGGGACCCGAGGATGATAAGAAGGGCGGGGTGGAAGAAGCTGTGCTTGATGTAGCACAGCAGGTAGTAGTGGGTGCATTGGGTGGTGGTGGTGAGGAAATGAAATCTCAAGGAGGAGGGGCTACTCCAAAGAAACGTCGTCTTTGTCGTTATCCTGGATGTACCAAGGTTATCAAGTCTCAAGGGCATTGCCAGCGTCATGGAGCAAGAGCCAAGCGTTGCAAGGTGGATGGATGCGACAAGCAGGCTCAGGTGAGTCAGTAATGCGATTGATTCATGGGTGATATGATGTGTGTCAGTCAGGGGACTAATCTTTGATACTGGTGTGGTTTCTAACAATGTTGTTGTTCTTTCAACCATCCAATGTTCTGTAGGGTACTCATGATGGCATGTGCAAGCGTCATTGGAAAGCGGTTAACGTAAGTTACACACTCTGTGAACAATCGCCTTCTGTTGTCTCGTTGTCAAGCAGCAGCTCTAACGAATCCTCTTTGATTCAGTTTCCTCCACCTCCCCCGAAGGCTGAAGATCAGCCACCCCCACCCGAGGGCGAGTCCGTCTACGATTCCATCCTCCCTCAATCAATCTCCTACCGTCCTACTGCCACCAAGGCAAAGGCCAAGGAAGACCCGAATGAGAAGGTTGATCCCCTCGATCCTCCTCCTGCTCCTGAAGGAATACTAGTCATGCCATTGGTGGCATTACTTCGTGAAGGTGCTGCCAAGGAGGCAGGGTGGCATCGCAATTCCGAACGACGCGCCCGTGGCATGTTTCCAGTCTCATCCCTATCCTCGCAGCTTGAACCATGGGAACGTCAGCTGGTATGTGGAATGATTGTAAACCAGTTGTGTATGTGTGTGTATGTGCTTGTCTTGTTCATCTCTCACTGAAACTTGCGCGCCTCTGCCTCTCATACATAGGCTCTTGTCGAGATTCTCCTACTCTCCGGCGGCACCGCCTATGCCAACTTTAAAGACTTGGCGCATGCCTGGGGCCGCGAAAAGGGCTTTCATCACTTGCTGGCCACATCGGTCTGCGAACGCCGCGGTGAAGTGGAGCGCAAAAAGCGTTCTGATGCGGGTCGAACCATGACACCGGAACAACGACAAGCCTTTCGTGACAAGCTCAAAAAGGCACGTCTCAACAAGGGCGAAGACGGAAAAGATGTTGACGACGATGATGATGATGATGTTGATGTAGAACTGGGTGAAGCAGCAGCAGCCCAGTCGAGTAAGTGGAAGATAACAGAAAGGTCTCTAGTAAAGAAAGCTCCCGGCAAGATACTGATGGGGAGTCCGCCAGTTAAGAGGTCTGTATGCATCCAGAAAACACCCCCACCTATGAAGTGTGCCCCTGTTGCCAAGACTCTTCCACCGTGCTCCCTGAGAAAATGTTTGCGGAAGCTCACGATTCCGGAGTTGACATTGCCATGGAGCCCGCTGTTGTTGTTAAGGCAGAACCTGCCGGCAGCCCACAGAAGATGTCTCGTGAACAGAAGCTCCGTGCAAGGAAAGTGAAACCCAAAGAACAAATGCCAATCCCCAAAACAGCTGAGGTGATCGAGATTGCCGACAGTCCAGCGCCCAGGCCCAAGTACAGAGCGACGCTCGCTGATGGCACAGAGTTTACCCAGCAGGACATGGACTCCCCTTCCTGGGACCAGTCCATCTTGATGCTTAGAGCACGGCTGAGCGCCCAGAAGCAGCAGCAACAGGAGTCCAGTGACAGCGCTGTGTCCTCTGGCAAGAAAGTGTCCGACAAGGCGATTCCCAGAGCGTCTCCAACACCGGCACAAAAAAGAAG
>JAVCKV010505502.1:0-11536 GCA_032274145.1 Herpochondria borealis | reverse complement strand
TTTTATTATTTTTTGTATTTCTTGGGCGGTAATTTTAGTAAATTTTTGACGGACAAGTCAGTGACTAAATTTTGGTGACTAGTCACTACTTCGCTAGTCATTCATTCATAGTCACCTTTATTTTGGCCCTAGTCATTCATGCAAAAATACGGCCCTGTGGTATGGGTAATAAATTTACTGAAATGATATGAGGCGTTCCATTTGTCTCGGTGAAGCATCATGTATGAACAAAAATAATGCCATTTTCCGCGCATGTGCGTGCATTCCTCCGCCGGCGCCTTCCACCCAACCACCCACCACCCAGCCCAAATGACTGCCCCAATCGCGGCGGCGCAGGCGTCCGAGGCGTCCGAGGCGTCGGAGGCATCGGAGGCGTTGGAAGCGGCAGAGGCAGCATCGTCGGGCGACGTGGCGCCAGCGGGGCAAGAGAGCAAGAGGGCAAGATGGCGCATGAGTGTGAAAAATGGTCTACATCCGGCGTGGACTGGAAGGATGCGATTGCTGGAAGTATGGGTGCACTGTACATGTAGTTTTTCAATACATGACAGGTTTCGTATGGCTAGAGGTGTTCGAACGGTATGGCGTGAAGATTTCGGACTTGACCATTGAGATTATGCCAAGTTTGGTACCATATTTAATACAGTTCACCAAAATTCTTCACCGGCAGGTTAAGAACGAGCCTGAATTAATTCCCCGAACTTAGATGTCCAGGCTAGTTACCTCACTGCGTCAGAGCAGCCCTCGAAAGGTAGACTTTATCATAGCACAAAGGTGAAAGAAGTAAAATGTAATACAGTTAGGCATTCTCATTATGGCGCCTCTAGGTAAGGCCGGCAAGCAAATAAGGCCAGTCGTCTGCCCGTGTCAAGGCTTATACACGTGTAGTACTGTGTGGAGCACTGTACGCTGTATTACACGATGTACAATACAAATTCTGCACATCTCTGTGTATAAAACATGAACACCCGTATAGACATATTCAAATTGGCCAATAGAGAAAGAACTGATACTACAGATCACTAAAGCCACCTGATGCCCCTTTTTGGCCCGATCGCAAGCGATACCTAGCTAAGGTCGGTAGGTGAATAAGGCAGGTATGCCGGCCTGGGCACGGGGTGGCCTTATTGAGGATACCTGACTGTACAGTTGTTCGGTCACAATTGTAATTGGTCTGGTGAGTGGTCAGTCAGCTGGTGTATGGTACATCTTAGTAAGCGCGAAAAACGCAAAAGACAGCACAGAAAGAGCACAGAAAGCAATATATAATGCCTTTAAAGTCTAGCTACAGTACATTAGTTAGTAATCGATCCTGGTGTAAGGTCGCGCTGAAGTACTACGCGGACAATGCCTACTTATCAGGTTTAGCTTAGCACTTTCAATTGCCCTTGGACCAGAACGGAACGGCACTGGAAGTTTCACGTAGACTATTGGCAATAAATGCCCTTAGAGCGAATAATGAAGTGCCTTTTTGTCGACACGAAGCAAATGCGTCCTCCGTGAGACGAGTGGGCCTCAGGGCGCTGCAGCGCACAGGAGTAATTCAACGGTTTCTCTGGTGTCTCATCTCAGGTCTATTGTGGTGTTCCACTCTTCCGAAGCCGTCAACGTTTAGTAAAAATCTGTAGGATGTGGTTTAAATGCCTTACATCTGTGCCCAACAAATATCTTCCACTTTTCTGCGATAGTGAGATATCATGTTCGCTTTACAAACTGTCCTCGTTGAGATTCTCGCGTTTTGGCTCACAAATACATATGTTTTCTGTAAAGGTGGGAGCCTGCAAAATATTTTTTAAAGAATTGTTAATTATGCAGATCGCAATTTAATTTCAGTCTCTGATTTACTCCCCGGAGATAGCTAGGGAACAATACATGGATCCATTTTATAGTACAGAGAAGCGATAGTGTGGATACAGAAATTGTCTTTGATACATGCGGTACACGTGCTTAATATTATTGTGCGAATTAACATCAATTCATAAACTAGGACAGAACGTTTATGAGACAACTGATTTCCTGTTTGGGAAAGAGTCACTTTCTAATTTAACCGCAGGCCTTTGTTAACTGAACTATTCCCTGATCTTAAGAAATCCACAAAATCTTTCGTAGTCCGGCTTTTCCTCATCACCAATTGTCTTTGCGTACTTCCGTATTTTCCTAAACACAAGATGGATCTCAAGATGCTTTCCGATACCTTGTCCAGCTTCAACGACCCAAAGAAATTTGACCATTGCAGTTATGAGGTCCTCCAGGTCTGCCCTAAGTGATTTATCAACCCTCGGAGCCCTAATGAACTCAGCAATGTTCTCGTCATAGTAACGAGTGCAATTTCCGAAGTCGATGAGGGAGACGGCGTCCTCATGTAGGGATCAGCGCGGAACAGTTAGGATGTTGAGCTGATTAACATCGCTGTGAACGAAGTGAAGAGTATGAATGCACTCCAACTGATGGACAAGAGACCGTGTCCACTCCGAAAGAAGCTTACCTGACGGTGGTGCAATCGTTTTCGATAACGTTCGAAAATTGTTTCCAAGCGCGCTGAGCACCAGGAACTCTTTCTGGTTGAATAGTTCAAACTTGCAGTTCTGGACAATACCATAACCTAGCTTATGGGAAAATTTCATGTTCTGGAAAGTTCTTGCCAAGGAGAGTGTAAATTTTATTCTCAGTGTGTATCATATTCCCACGGCAACCCATGGAAGTTTTCATGACGGCTCTCTTGACCGGTTTCTTCTTATTCTGATTGACCGCGTCGTATATGATGGATTGCGTTCCTCGAGCAAGCACCGCAGTGATGGCCCAGTTGGCAACGCATGTGCCAATCGTGGAGTGGTCCAAAGAAGGCTTTCTACCAAACATACTGTTGGTTGAATACAGAATGGTTACACAACCTGGGTATGAGAAATAGGCAGAGACGGTTAGAAATCCACCTTGGTCTGAGGTTCGTGTTGCTTGAAAAGATGAAAGGATGGAACTTCACAAACATTCCCGGGAAGCTCGAGTTACGAAAGGACATGTAATGCACGCTTATGATTTACATAGTTGCAAGATATTTGCAACTTGAATGGGGAAAAATAGAATCTAACGTACTTCTAAAAAGCAGATAGAACTACTGATAGAGTGATATTCACATATTTCATTGCTGTGCCCTGCCAGTATCTATTACACTTCAGTCATATCAGAGCAATTGAAAATTTCAGTCATATAGGCAATTATTGAGCGTACATGGAGCCCTGGAATACCCTGAAGTTAGTTGCAGTGACCACACCTTTTGATTCAGCTTCTTCCGACTAAATTACCTAAAGAGTAAAAATGAGTAAAAAAATTGGATAATTTAGTTCGAGAGGGACGTATATGTAGCTGAACTGCATTACGAAAGTACAAAGATATTTCGAAAAAGTTTAATAGCATTTTTGGAGCAGTAGGTTTTTGATTGCTGCAGCTGAACCCTTAAAAGAAGAGTAACGCTGGTGCACTGTGAACAAAAACAGCGGGAATATTTCTTTGCGTGCTTGCAGCCCAACGCTGCACTGAACGAAAAATCATGTTGTTCGTAATTCACTTGAATACGAACCGCATAGGCAATATAAATAAAAATAAAATTTAAGTAATGATGTAGCAAATATTGATATTTCTTCCAACGTTTTTCTTCCTCAAGCCTAGAAAAGGCGCGAAGCGAACCAGGACCGGGCCGATCGAAAAAGCCTCCTGAGAGGGCGGGCGCCGGTACCCGACCCTTCGTGACGACGTGCATCGCCGACTATTCAAGCGAGTCTGTACCGCTGCTTGCATCGCCTTCTCTCCCCTTGGCATTTTTTTCTTTCCAACTCATCCCGCCCGTGTTGCTTTAATTTTTGTACTACAGTTTACCTGACGTTGCTCTATAGCCCTTTTGTGTTCCGCGTTTTGTTTGTCACCGGAGCCGCACCGCAGGTTTAACTAGCGGCGTTGCTGGGATTCCCGGCAACTTCCTACTTAAAACTGGAGCCATCTGGAGCAGGGTCGCCAACTAGCGAAGCGCTCGGGATATATATATATACTTATTATACTCATTGTAAAAAATAAAATACAAAAAATGTAAAACTACTAGAAATAACAATCCGAGTTTCAAAAATAATATTAAAATTTTTATTACCGAAAATATTATTTGAAACAAATAAAAAATTGAAATTAAAATTGAAAAGGTAATAGTACAGATAAAAATTGTCTTCATTTCGTCTGCATTTTTCCGTATTTATCAATTCAAGTACTTTTCGAAATCCTTCTCTGACTGATGTAATATGAACTTACACTATCTAGAATCAGAAGAAATTGACCAGTTTATTAATTAAATTCTATTTCTGCCTCTTTTTTCGAAACCAGAGCTATTAAACGGATATCGCCTAATATATATTTAAATGTAAAGTACGTCTCACCACTTGAACCATTCAATCCAAAAAGTTACGTGGGATCTGCCACGAAGGAGAAAAATGACAGATTGCGAACGAGGTAAGAGACGCAGATACGAGCACGAGAATTGAGACGGTGCGAAAAGACAAGAATGCGCACGTCCGGGCGCTGAGTAAGTCACGCTACAGTCAAATGGCTGAGGAAAAAGTGAATTTAAGCTAGATTCCACGTAGTGCCCAAAGGGCAATAGAGAATACTTTTATATGTATTTGAATCAAGAAAAATGTAACGCGTGGGATTGCCCAATTGCTTCCCTTTTTTCTACATGTTTTTTAAAATAGAGAAATCCATTATTTCATAAAATTCATATAATATGAAAAGGAAGCATGGGTTTATTAATCAAAATAGAGAAAAACAAAACGCCAGAGTAATATTGTATGAATTATGAAAAGGTCCCTATTAAAAAATACTGTTATCGAAACTGTTCGTATTCAAATATATGAAGGTTAGACCTAGTGTCATTACTAAAGACGTGGATATGTCACGTACCGTTACATAGGCCTTCCAGTTATTTTTCATACCTTTTTTGGGATCTCTAACTCAAAATTACAAAAACTGGTAAGCAGCACTAGTTTTCCAAAACCATGCACCTCACACACCAACACTTGACAATATTCGAAAGAAAAAGATTTACAAAATGGAACCTAAAATGTTTTTAAAACAGAAATTATACCCAAACTAACAAAATTCATTTATTAAAAAATCATTTATTATTCTTAAGTTTAAAATGTGATCCGATTGTCAGCTTGCAAGAATTCAAATTTTAGATTATAATTTTTTAATAGAATAAAAATATTAAAGCACTGCTTATGTCCATAAAGCACCCCGGGTCTGAATCAGCTGTTACTTTACCAGTCTTCATAATTATCATTTGATTTCTAATAAAGTTTCTGTTCAGTGAGAGATTAACATTCAATAAAAGCTATTTATCCCTATTTTTCGAATATTAGAATGGCAGTATTTTTTGAAAATTGTACGGAGATTTCACTTGTAGAGTGCAAAGATGCAACTAATTATGATTGAGGTTAAACTGTATCTTTTTCAGGGATTTAAAACAGTTTAGTGACTATCCTAAAGACTTCAACCGAGAAAAATGTAATGGGGAATGAAAGTTTTAGTCGGTAATTTGCAGTATCTGCTCTCCTTTAAAAAATGAGCTGAGACTTTTGGTAAAAAATATGATGAATACCTTTCAAAGCACTTTGAGATCGAATCTATTTCGAAAAGTACTGTTTGGAAGTTGATGGAAAAATAGAACGAAAAATTTTAAGTCCTTATTTATGTTTTTACCAAACTTTTCTATTTGTAAGTTCTTCGTTTTGATTCCCTGGAATTGTTCTTTCTAAGCTAATTTAGACCAACCTTGTATAATACCAGTTGTTTAACCGTCTACTGAGCTCGTTCACTCCTTTTTGCTCGTAAATTTGAGTCAGTGGTTATAATTCTAATTTTCACTGAATTCTAGAACTATTTTCACCAGAAAAGTTCTCCAAATAGGTCGTTGAATTCTTCCCGAATATATGTGAGACTTGTGAGTTTGTCCTTAACAGCGATCACGGTGAACATGTAACGATTCTGTATGGCGTCGTTAGTGCTCGCTGTGTCTAGCACTCTCTCTCGAACAGAGTCAACGTCTACTCCATTTCTTTCCGTTTCTGAAAGGCTTGCAAGCATACGGTCGGTAAGAAGTGTCCGTTCCTCAGACGCCGTTCCCACAACGCATATAGAAGAAAGAATTTCACCTAGTCTGGCTGAAATGCTCCAAGTCTCTTCTAGTACGGCAAGTAACCTTACTGTGTTCATCTCACCTACTTCGGTGTTAGCGGACTGAATTTGGTTCGGGAGGTCTACAAATCTATTCCTCAGTTCTGTTAGTAAGGGTACATTTTCATCCAGAATCGAAACATCTCGTTCGTTGCCTGCATTCAAAAGGGAGATGTGGTCTACAACGAGCTGGGCATCACTCTCGACTGTTTCAATGCCGAACTTGGAAACCTCTATCTTGCCAATCCCATGACGACAGCATGGGCAGGTTGGTACATTTTTGCGTCTAGCCCAAGTCGCTATGCAGTGAGTGTGAAACACATGGTTACATGAAAGTGACATTTTTTCTTCAAGGTCCGGGAATCCTTCAAGACAGATAGTGCAACATTCATTTGCGTTCATTGCTTGTTCTCTATGTCTGCTATTGCTTGTTCCTCAGGATTTGAAAGAATGTCTGCGAGTAAATATGATGTTTGTCGTTAGGTAAAGAACGAAAGGTGTTATAAATTCTGTAGTCGTGGGAGAGGTAACGATAGCTACAAGCTTTGCCACACGCCGAGGTGCATTTCGATCAGATCAATTCAGTGAATGGAGTTGATTCCAATAACATAGAACGGAGCTAATCCGTGACACAGGTAGTGATTGAACTGCAATTGTGATATTACATGTATGATGTTAGATAAGTGACGGACAAATGTATTTCAATTATTTCAAAGTATGACGACAAAAACTTCACGAACAAATGGATTGAACTGGATTCATGCATATAAAGAGCGCTACTCGGCAGGGGGATAGCCCGCTTCTTTCAAGTGCCCACGGAACTTTCACAAGCAAGCAATCGCACTAGTTCCCCGTGAGGAAGACATACACTTCCTACCGAACGACTCACTTCCTCTGTGCCTTCGTTTCATACGATCCAATAACGAAGCAGGAGTTCCATGTCAATCTTTTTGGTGCATTTGGATCGTTTGAATATCGTTAGATGAGTTGAAGCCGCTTTGCAAAGGCCTTATTATAAACGATCGAAGAACGAGCGGAACCAGTTGAGATTTTTATTGAACCCGATTATGAGAAGATGTCTCCTTTCGGAATTTTTTGGCTGTATTGCCTTTGCGCTGTGTTATCTTCAAAACGGTGGCTAACGGAAAACATCTTTGCTTAAAATGTTGTTAAACTTTTATTTTGGCAAGTATGACTTCTAGACCCAAAGTGAATACTTTTTTAATGAAGATCTTGGGTAGTTGACAGCGGTAATCAGGCAGCTTCTCGGTTAAGTACGGAGGTCGCCATAAAATGATATAATATGAATTTTCTATAGGTTTTTATTTTTCATACCTTCATATTCAGTTATATATGTATAGATGTGAAGGAAAATTTTGGAAGAATCTTTTCATATCTTTTTAGTCCAATATTATTTTCAAAAAAGAGGTGGACTCTTAAATTCGCACAGCTCTACGGGAGTATAGAGCTGTGCTAATTTTACCTTCTCTAGTCCGAATTGCCGGATCCTTGAAGAACATATATGCAAGCTGCGGGGCGAGGTTGGAAAATGTGAAAGTGTGTAGGTATCGTGCCCTTGAAACTTTAGTTCTCGTGCTTTCAAACTTCTTTAGCATACAAAGGAGTAAGCTAACTAGCGTAGGTTTGAGTAGATGAATTCCATCAAACAGTTCAGCAGGAGAATATAATGGCAATCAGCCGTTTTGTGATCAAACAGCTCAGAAGTAAACATAAACGAGTATTTATAAAAAAGGTCTTGTTTTCTTGAAAAACAGTTACAAACGGAGTGTCTGTTTGTAAATCCAGTTTTATCCTTGATGTGCTGTTCTTTCGGCACCACAACATATCATATGATTGATGAGCCTTACAAAAATGTGCTGCAGAAAAGTTTTTTAGTATAGTTCTACGTGTTTTTCTAATTTGAAATATATATTTATATATTGAGAAGTTTTATTTATTAAAGTAACTATCTCATGAAATATTATTTCAATGGCATATCATTATACTTTATTCCGGTCCAACTCAAAAAAAAGAATTATATTTTACGTATTGAAACATATTTTTGTTTTGAATCAATCATCCTTTAAAATTATTGCAGCTATCTCCTTCTGAAAATCTTTTAAATTCATTATTACTTAGGGCTGCACGGTCGTAGTAAGCAAGCAAGAAATTCCCAATTATTCAGTTGAATCATAATGATCCAGATGAAAGCCTGGCTTCCACGTCCCCACAAGTACTCTACTGTATGTACTTGCGCTTCACCTCAATATACCTAGTAGATTGGGGCCAGGAAATAGTAATATGAACAATAGTCCTTTGATCCTTTAGAATTCCGAGGATGGTTCAAAGCTTTCCTTATCTTTGGCGGTATCCATCCAAAACTAGTTCCAACTATCAAATAAACAAATATATTTTCAATATGGCCAATGAATATACTTCCAATAGAAAGAAAAATGAAGAATCGGTTCAATAGACGGAAAGAATAAAAACCTAAAAATGTCCCTTCATTTGAAAAGTCATCTGTAGACCAAGTGGGTCAAACTTCGATTCAGTCATGCATGCAGCCAAACGCTGTCATCGCCAGGCCAGCTTCAGCTTTTATTGTCGGACGAAGACTAGCAACGCGCTCCCCCAAAGGGCCAGACTTTCTGTATATTTCACGGTTCACCCCGCGTTACTCAGGAAAACGATTCGAGGAAAACATGAGGCACCCCGCTTCAACGACGCCAATTCTGGCGTTTTAGTCCTGGTCCCGTCCATTCTCCTGCAAATGCATATTCCACCACCACCACTGTCTCGTCTGTTACCAGAGATCTCTCCATCCATTCCCCGGGTCCGCAGAACGGTGTGCGCCTTCTTTCACATCTGGAACCGGAGTCATGTACCGGGGCGCTGACGTACGACCTGCGACCATCCCTCCCACCCGCCTCCGCACTGGCAGCGACAGTGGACACACGATCGGCTGTGGCCACAGACTTTTTGAAACGATATTCCGCAAGAGTCAGGATCAACAATGAAAAACGCAATGGGGAGGCCACAGTGCATATAGTGGTCTACATTACTACGCCTGGTGGTGTTATCCTTTCGGCACCAAGACGGAGTAAACACCTTCACGGAGCGCGACCGAGCCCTGCAACGCTACTACCACTGCTTCACGGGGTGCAAATCGTCCTGCATACCGTGTTGCCAGTGCGATGCTCGCGTGCAGAGGATGCCCTCACACGGTGCACAAGAAATGTACGTGGGCTATACTCCTTGCTACAATGCTAGAGAATATTCAGAAAATGACCGAAAAAACCAACAAACGGCTTTTCTGGTTTATAGAGCCGAAGAGAATGCGATTTCTTTGCACTAGGACGAGCAGCCCGGGGTGGTACCACATCTCTGCTTGTCGACTTAGATGCGAAGATGACACCGTGGGCAAACGTCGCGGGAAAATATGAAAATACTACGCACTGGTTGAGCATACGGCCAAGCCTATCACTGAGTTGTGTGGACCGGTTGAAAAACGCAAGAACAATCAGCGAAAACAGGGCGGTGGACTGGGCAGCGGCAGCGGAAACAGAATCGTTCTCCATGAGCAACTGTAAGACTAGAGCACCGAAAACACATACCTGCATGTCCTCAAACAGGTCCGTGCTAGTCCTAGGAAGTCCACTGACACGATCAAAGCTCGAACCAGCCGATTTATCCGAGGCCGCGCACTTCTCAGCGCGAGCACTACTCGGATATGCACAATTCTCAACCGTTGTACTCGGGGTCGCGGTGACCACTGGCGGGGCTGGAGTGGACCGTGCCTGGGGGCATGGTATCCGGCACATATCATCGCGGTGCGCTTCCGCACAGATCCACGCGGCGGCTCGGGCGCTGGAGCTTGTGCGCACAAGCGTGGATGTTGGGCTGCGACAGCTGAATGTGTCGGTGGTGGTGCGCGGGGAGGTGGGTGCTATGGAAATATGTCGGATCGGTGGGCCTGACGCATGCACGGAGTTGCATGCGGGTGGACAGTCGTTCTGGGGTGGATTGGCGGCCACGCGTGTCGCAGGTACGCACCGCTGTGCTGGGATACTGGACCTGGATGAAATTCTCGGCCCTGCACCAGTTTCGGACAAGATGGGTAGCGGAATGTGCCTGGTGCCAAGAGGAGATGGTTTTTCGGGGAGAATGAAAGCAACAGAGCTGCTAGATGCGGCTGTGGGGTCGGCAGGGTTGATGCATGGGGCTGTCATTGTGGAGTGGGGTTTCGCGGCCGCTGACGCTTTGGCAATGCAGATCACGAGCGCAGTGACGGACCATCGGGGGCGAGTGCGGGTCACTGTCGTTGGGTGGAATGAGACAGAGGGAAAATCCACAGATGCAGGAAAAGGTTGCTGCTTGGGTGCTGGGCAGGGCCAGGTGGCAGGGTAAGGGGTTTGGACGTTGTGATGCAATGGAATGAAAGCAGGATCACAACGCAGTAGTTGTAAATAGGGCAACCGGGGAGGTAGGAAGGGCTCGCATCCAGCGGATAAGCTCTGAGGCGGCGGAAAAAGGGCGAGGGCACTTGCGGGTATGGCATGCGTGGTTGTCGGTAAAATTTCGCATGGAAAGAAGGTGTGTGATACACGTCGACGACGCCGCAAGTGTCGGTTCACGTTATGAGCAAGAATAGGCTGTGATATATCGGGGCTCAAAGCCGGACGAGGGGGGCCATAGGCCCGTGGCGAAATAGGTGGTCGGTCACCACTGCCTGCCTGCCGTTAATGGGTTGCCAGATAGGCCTATTGTAGTTACCATACTAGTTTGTAGTCAGGATTCTTAAAAGGTCCAGAGAGGAAGAGTACGTGATAATGTGATCTGCAGTAGGTGTGATACACAGTGCCGTAGAAAGCCCAACCAGTGCTTTCTCGACCAAAAGAGCAGCACAATTGCGGGGTAGTGTGGACGACACGCATAGGGGGAGACGCAGGAAGATTTGGAAGAGAGAGAGAGTATTGAAAACAGTTTTCGCGGTAGAGATACACCCAGACCGGTGCCCAAGTGGAAAATACTATGTAAAAACTGCAAAGCGACTGTCTTAGTGTCACAACACCTTTCCTCTTTGTTGGACAGGTTTTTCGCGTTAAGATGGACATAATATGCCTTTCAGCCTTTTTCTGCAGATGAATCTAGTGTTTGGGTTATATTACAGCTAATGTGGTCGCCACGACTAGTGATGAGTAATTCATGAAGACTCCTTACTCAGTCGTTCATGCCAAGGAAATGCCACCTGTAGTAGCACACACCAACTAAGAGTATGTGTACAAGAATAGTGCTACAAGAGAACTGTAGTTCGATTAGGTAGCAG
>JAVCKV010505501.1:0-36476 GCA_032274145.1 Herpochondria borealis | reverse complement strand
CCCACCAACCAATGTTTTGTACGTTCCGTCTGTTCAGAGTGCAACAGAGGCTGTTTCGGAGATAGCACAGAACATGCTATCCAGACAACCGTGACCTGGAGTGTACCGCATTGAGGAGGAGCTTCTGGGTAGCGTCGAAGAGGTTCTAAATTGTACGTTGGTGCAATACCGCATCCGTACCCATTTCGGATGTGAATTCGTACAGAAAGCGCGTTACAAGCAACATGTTCTTCAGGGAGCTGGAATATGACCGCTTTATCACTGATTGTGGTGCGACGAAAAATCCCACAAACCTCAAAGAGAGCGACGCCATGGAAGAGGGGAAGTAACAACTATCGGAGTTACAACGAAAATTATTCCCCAACGGTTTGCAGGGAATTCCTTACATGAGCCGATGACGGCGTTTTCCTGAGGAGTACTTGCAACTAGGTTGGTACATGATAATATTCCAGGATATCCCTGCAAATTCCGGAGAAACAAGAACATTTCTGAAAACTGGGGGCTCACAGATGTGCTACGCAAAGTTTCTGGGATAAAAACCTGATTTATCAGAGATGAACCGCCCGGAAGGTTCAGTCTTATCACTAGCTCTTGTGGATGCAAGTATATCTGCATCTGTCTTATGCATGACTTTTCCACTGGCAGGCGGTGCAAACAGCCAAAGATTGTACCACAGCATGTTCACAAAGTTGTACATACCTGCCGTGCAGAAAATACTGTTCCACAAACATTCAATAGTGGTGAGTGACGAGCTGGAGCGTGTGAGCTACGTCCATATTGACGCGAATATTCCGGAAGGCCCTACATTCGGAACTGACTTGGTGAATTGCGTTTGTGGGATTCGATACAATCGTGTAACACCAAAATAGTTCATTGGTCATGTCTTCCAGAATTTGAGAAATTTGCATGATGCATTAATATTTCGGGTATCCGCCAACGACACCCAATACAAATTCACAGTTACTGAGAATGACCAAAGTACTTTGCACGGTCCGCGAAAATATTTAGACCGAAACGCAGTGGGTTCTATCTGTGAGAGGTATAGAGAAGGAACCGGTTTTCCTTCCACAGTCCCAGTAATAAAATTTACTTTCTTATAAAGACCTATGGTTTTTATCTTCAATACTGTATCACACAGTTGGGAACCAATTGGCGTACATCTGTTACTGAAATTTTAGTCCTCGAAAAAGTACGTACTCCTGTTCAGTGCTGTGGATTCCAGGTAAGCAATAGTAGTTGGAACAGAACAGCAAACATCTTGAAGAGAAAAAGTGGTGCCTTTTCGCTTTTCGTTGCCCTCAGCGTTGCCTGCAGCGATTGGGGCCTGCAACACTACGCAAAGCAGTCTCCTTTCGGCATGGTTCCTAGGCTTCCGAATAGGTAACTATTCCATGGCAACGAATTCGTAAGGTCCTTCAGACCCTTTCCGCAAAGCACACCCAAACATTACACTACGCCCGAACCTCATATACCGCTGATTTGATGTTTTTCCGGATGCATACCCCAATATGTCCTGCTTCTGGGCTTTGGAAGGACCAAATTGGAGGGGTCACAATACACCTTTTGAATGAATCTATCTTTTTGATCCGTACAGGAAACGGCGTAAGATTCAGACGAAGTTTTCAATTGAACATCTTTCAGAGTTGGTATGCCATACGACATGATACGTGCGTGTCTAACAATCTGCAATGTGTCGTAAGCGTTTTCTGTATTTTATTTCAACGAATGTAGAATTGCGTCGCATTCAACACTTTTTGCAGCACATAGGTTGGCCATTTCATCTGTATTCCCATGCAGGTGTTCAATGGAATGGAAAGTGCATAATGTCGGAAATTAGGACCGTGTTATAGACACACTTGACACGTTTGGAACATAGAGTTCCTGCGATAAATTCTCCGCGTTTCTAGCATATTTCACTACAGTCTCATCCATGACAGTAGATTTAAGCTTAGAGTTCTCCCTACATGTGCTCTTGAATGAAACAGGATAATACTCGTACGTGGATTTATTGAAGTACCGGATGTAACTAAAGGTTTCCAGATTCTTCACAATATGATCAAGAAGATGGTGCTTCAGGAATCCATACAAACTCCCCATTTCAATTGGAAGGTAAGAACAGGCTTTTGCTTTGAATTAGATATACATTACTGTAAGGCGTTAGCTCTGTGTGTATTAGTAGTTTTTGTTTGAGATGGTTCGCTGGAAATCTCGTATACCAACTCGGTGTATGCACACTGCACGTTTTTGAGAGGTGCAACATTAGCTTGCCCGGAATATATGTCAAGAATGGCATATAGAATCCGGAATACGACGTCCATATTGCGAAATTAATTGCCTTCCACCATTCCCTTCAGTCCATCTTTAGTGAACGAACCGTCTTCACGGCCGTCGTGACGGTTACGAGAGAGGTCTAGCCTGAAACCTGAATTTTTTTATTCAAATCGACATCTGTGGTGCGGCGTGGTAGCTCACTCCCATCGCGCGCACACAAGGGGACAGAGTTGTATAGCTTAATGCGGGTGGGATTCTGGCGCTAACGGGGACCTCGGACACGTGTGGCCTAACGGGTTTCGTCGCTCGGCGTAGTTGTTGTCCACTCTGAAGCGCTGGCAAGCACCCCAAAACAACACGAAAAGGGGGAGAAGAAGGAAGGAAGAAGGTCAAAGACGGGAAAAAGGCCTTTCTTGGGGGTACCTCAGACGTGCTACCAAGGTACCTTCTTGATCCATTCTTGATACCTCTGTTCCCAACCCCGGCGCGACCCAGGCCGCTTATGTAGCGGCTGGGGCCGCGCACAAGGCGGAGCTCGTGGCCGAGAAGGCCCAAGGGACAAAAGCCCCTAAAACTAATTACACAGAGACAATACAGTAGCTAACCAGACACTAGATGCCTTAACTAGACAAACTCGATAGGGCAACCAGCCCTATCACAACCCATTATTATGACATTCCCATCCGTCGACAGGTTCACTCAGCCCAGCTAATCAGCGCACGTAACACCTGGAGTGCCAAAGTGGGGAAGTGTCGGGCTACCAACGGCGTACTGTACGCTGTACGTACCCACGCCGCCGAGTGGTGAAGTGGCGGAGTGGTGAATGAATTTCCTGTGCCGTGGGTAGCTCACACGTGTATGATCCGGCGTTGGGCGTGCGCCGCCCCCTTATCGTCGTACCACAGGTCCCTTAGGGCGAAGGGTGGTCCTAGACCGTTAGTTCGGCCGGTGGAAAGTTGAAAGCCTCCCCTCCGCTGGAAAAGAGAACACATCCCCACTGTGTACCACGCTTGGTCTCCGGGGTAAAAAGAGCTTTGTGAGCGGTCTTGAAGCCACAGCGTTGATGGCGACTATCTTGCACGGGTAAGAATATGGTCTGAATAAACTCTGGACGAAGCAGGAAAATATCGAGATTAAACTTGATAGCATCGCTAAGTCGACCCGAAAGGCCGAGACCCGTGCTGTAAAATCCATCGAAACGGTCTTTCTTGAGCTCACCAATGGTCGTAGGGATGAATTAAATGCTCGCTCTTTCGGTGCCGAATCTTCCGTCGGAGCGCAGTCCCAAGAGATTTTTTCACGTGTGATCCGACGACGGTCGTGGAGACGATCGCCAATCTCTTGAGAAATTTTCAGATGATAAAGATGTAAAATTTTAAGAAAGAACCGAGGGCCTCCATGGGGAGGATGGGAATTTCAATGAAGTACTAGAAACTCTTCCCTACATGATCGATGAGCAGCTGAACTTTGCCTATTCGGTCATCCTAGCTGACTAATGGCATTTGGCTTTCCAGACGGGCCGCGAGGCTGGACACGGTACCTTCAAGTGCCGTTTCCTGTCTCCAACTCAGCGCATCTTCTTCGTGAAAAAGCAGTACCTGTACATGATAAAGTCTAACCCGCGTCTCGAGGGTTGGTACACTCAGTAGAATAGGGCTACCTTCCAGAACAGATCCGACCTGGGCCCATGCCCAGGAGCGGTTATCAAAGGAAAACCTCTAGAAGGAAGGCAGGGCTTACGAGGCATATAAAAATTCGTGGTAATGCGCCGTTAATGAGGCTACAATAAACATCCTCGCCAGTATCAAGAACCTCCTCTTCACCATCAGCCAATGCTTCAGACACATTTTTCCCGGGGGTCCCAGAGTCAGCCCGAAAATTTGCAAGTCTTGAAATCGCCGGTAAAATGAGACGAGCACTCGCAGAGCTCGTAGTAAAACAATAAGGGACGACAAAAATCGAGCAATTTGAGCCTGGCCCCTATACCAGAGGCGCAGATCGCTGCGAATCGTAGAGGCAAAGAGGATGGGAGATGGATTTGTAGAAAAGACCTACGGACCACTTTCGAGCGGTTAATTGCAGCGGTCGAGAAGCAGTTGCTGTAATATGCACCTCCTATGCGAGTGCAGAGTGGCAAAAAAAGTTGAAAAAAAGTCACGTGGAAAAAAGTCACAGTTATCTGCGCCTCATGAACAAGCAGTGGATGGAGACGCAAAGACCCACGGGAAAGGTTTATAAAGAGGTTCAGAAGACTACGCTTCGTGATGGAAACTATTTCGGGGCGTAAACACCGTGACCGGAGGCCAATCGGCGTGCGAGAATGCGCTCGAGAGGATGAGAAGCAGGCGCAGTAAATTGCGCCTGATACGGGCGGGAGGGGGAGCGATTGAGAGGACTGTCCTTGCAGCTGGTTCCTGCGCCACGCCTGGACTATGTACGGCGCCTTATCGTTCGCGGCACTACATTTGACTCTGCATCAGTGTCAGCGGCTGCAATAACAACCGTTGCTCCGGCCGTGACGTTTTCGGGTACCAGTAGTCCATTTTAAACGACGCCGGAGCAACCAGAAACTCCTTCCATACTCTCTGCATCGGAGATTGGACAGACCGCGGTAGCTACCGCCGCGAACTTCACGTCTCATAGTTCGGTATCGCTTATCCCCGTATCCTGCTCGTTGTTTAAAACTTGAGCCGAAGGCATGATAAAACTACTAGGGGGCGCTATCAGTGGAAACTGCGAGCAGCCGCTCGATGAAGCTCAAGTGTCGGACGAAATTGATGGCATCGGGCGACAGTGCTTCTTCAGCTCAAGTGGTATTAAAATTGACCTCTGCGAAGGGTAGGAGTTCTGCCGCCGGGACTTCAAAAGGGCGTGGTCTAGAGGATACGGCCGAAAAACTAAGGAAGAGTCACGGAGGTTCCAAATTGGCTCGTATTATGGCTGAAGGCTCGGATATTTTGCCCGGCAGCGTCCGGAGGATCACTAATCCGATCCGCTCTGTCAAAAACTAGCTCATGTCGGCTCAAAGATCGTGACTATTGCGGAGGTTTTCGAACAATTTCCCAGCCTGCGCGTGGAAAAGGATATTTCCCCAAGCCGCGCATTTTTTACAACATACTTTCCTGTCAGCTTGCGTCCCAAATGAATTAGTGGCCCACGTTTTCCTCTTGATGGATCCAAAACCGACTTCTAATTTCGTCGGTTTGGGGTATACGTACGACGTCGCTGACCGGAGAGATCGGAAAGTAGAGAGGAACTAGCAAGTTTCGGGCACCAAGTTGAGAGCTAACAGCAGTATTTTCCAATATAGTTTTCCCTGGTTGTAATTGTTTTCCTTTCTCTTTCCAACTTTCCTCTAATTTCCATTCCGAAGCGGATGGAGAGCGTATCACGAAGACAAATCGAACGCAGCGCAGAGCGCCGATTGAACAAGTCTCGCAGTACCATCTCGACGATGAGTCAAGCCTCGGAAAGGAGAATAAGTGTTAATTATCGCGCATGAAGGCGACGAGCGGTGCAATATCTGCCGCCTCAGATAATGGTGGGGTACAGCACCGGGAATTTACACGATCGCGCAGAACCTGCGCAACTCAGCGGCGCCGGCCTGACTCGCAACCGACAACTTCAAAGGCGCGCGCCCGACATACGCCAGAAGAAATAAGATTGGTGAAGTAATTATGACAGTTACTGCTCGACAGAAAGAACACGTGGCCGCGATTACACAGAGAGCGCGGTGAGATAAAATTTTATAGGCTTCCAACTGTCTGGGAAGCAGCAGCGGGAATGGTCATGGTCGCGCAGAAACTGCGCGACTCATCGCCACCGCCTCAGAGCCACCACTTCGTACGCACGCGCGGCTAAAAAGGGCAACGTGAACCGAGCCAGACGAAAGGAGGAAGAAAGGATAATTCGCGCATTTACTGTAAGACAAGGAAAGAAGCAAGGTCTCTTCGTATGGAGAACGAAACGCAGCAGAACCATACAGGCGCAATAATTTCCCGGAAACGGTGCCGGGAATGCCTTTGGTCGCGCAGGGACTGCGCGACTCATCGCAGTCGCCCCGGTTCATCGAGCGCAACTTGCAAAAAAAAGAGCCTGTCAGAAGATAGGCTGGAACCAGATGGATAGAGTGTAAAACGGAATTCGCGCCGTACTGCGCGCGAAGAAGAAGGGAAAGTGACGAAAGATGGCAGACACGGCTTGCGGTGTGAAGTGCTGTTTCTAATGAAGAGGCATGAATAATTGGGTGGCTTGTTAGCCGTGTTAAGACGGGCCAGGCGTCGAAGCGGCCGAATCACTTGCGCACCGGCCAAATTTTGGCCATTCAATTTACACGTGTGCCAAACATTAGCCGCACAGAGGAATTTGATGAGACACCCAAAGTAAACTTCCAGCTCTCCTCCGATTTTCTCTCCTCTTCTTTCTCCTTCTTCGTACCACCGGAACTACAGAATCACGCGCCCCATTCCCCATATTTCCTTCTCTATAAATTTCTCTATTGGAACGTGCGCGCCGCTCAGGACGGGCGCTTCAAACGACCTCTGCCGTAAGGAAAAATGGCACTCGGAGCAAAAAAGGATTAGTTAGCCGTGTAGCTCCTGCGTGACTCGATTCTTTGAGGGCGCGCCCTGCGATTCGATCGAGGGTTGAATTAGTCCCTTAGATCCGGCACCACAAAATTTCACAAGAAAGTCGCGCAGTCACTGCGCGACATCTGGATCGCGTACCCAATCTACGCCTCCCTCGTCGCACCATGAAACCAAGCTGCGAGGGAACCGGGGAAGGTAAACGGGCTGGTAGCGGGACTGGAAAATAATGTGACGTAGATGCAGGCACGTCCGGATCAGTAAGAGAAGATCTGACCGAAGCAAACGTTGGAACTGGCGAAGTCACCACAGGCACAGCCTCGGAAGGCTCCGCCACCGCGTGTACGCAGAAATTTGTGAACTTATCGTTGTCCAACAACCTCGCCGCAATGGAAGTGGTCTTAACCTTCACGAACGCACTCTCTAACGACGCAACTGTAGAAGCTTCACATTCCGCCCTGGTAAGCGTGGGAGCAAAACGGCGAAAAATTTGGAACTCGAACGGGACGTGGCAAAACTGGCCGAAGAGGACGTCGTTCCTGCGGCCCCGACAATTCGAGCCCCTGACGAGCCTGCGAGCACAGGCGCAGAAGACTCTACAACCTGCGCGGTTGTGGTTACGATCACCGGAGCCAACTCAGTCGCTGGCATTGAGGTGGTAGTATTTTCTGGCATCGCTACGGCCGCTGCAGTTGCTACGGCCAAATCCCCGGAAGAGCCCGGTGTGGCCGCCGGTAACGACTTCAAGCCAGTCAACTTTCCAGACGGGGGCCCAGACAACGTCCTTCGCGTCAAAACCGCAACAGGAGGCGACTTACGCGGCGGCGGTGGAGTAACCACCAACCTGTAGGGAGCATTCGGAGGCGGCTGCATGACGATGTCGAGTTCTACCAAGAAGGAAACGGATCGATGACACGAGAAGAGAGCTTAGACGAACGGAATCTCCTCCGAGAGGGCATGAATGGACGCATAGCGATTCGGTCCATTCTGAAACTGGTGAAGGCGACGGCGGGGTTGGAGCTGTGTATTATCCAATGCCTTTTCACCTCTAGTAAGCCCATGCAGACCTTCGCTCAACAGTATGAGTTCAGCGTCGCGTTCAAGTCTCCCCCGTCGAACCCCAGTTACATCGCGCGAACCAGGACGTGGGGAACACGGGAACACGACGGTTTTTCCAGCGCTCGAGAACTCAGAAATCCTGGAGTGCCCAATCCATTTCGTGTTCCATCATCCTCACGACTCGCTGCGCGATCCCACTCTACCCATCACTTACACGACCGGAGGGACGATGACTGCTCCGATGACGGACCGAAAGGAAGTAACGAAACGACAACAAGTGGGCACAGACAGTCCCTCTGGAAAGCCGTAAGGGCCATCATACTGTATTGGGGCGGGAGAGAAGTAGTCGAGAAAAATCCACATGCAATCTTTCCCTTGATGCAGACGGCCATTGTGGTCAATCGGCATACCGACGAAACGAGTGTTTAACCGATACTACTCATAGTTACGCCATAGTAATACACGAATATGGCGACGGAGGACGAGGAACTCAAAGGGATGAAGACGAATAACAGGGGACTCCTCGGCGTCGCGACCACTGTCGTGGAAGTTGAGACGCGTCCCGCCAAGCTGTCACTCACGAAGGACACGGCGCGACGCACTAGGGCACGCAGCGCCGAAGTTGCGTTCAATGAAGGCGCCTTTTCTCATGCAACAATGCGGGCCACAACACTACATCGAAATGAGGCAATGAAGGACGCCGCGCCGAAGGAGCGACTCGGTCCAACCTCCTTCATTTTTCGCAACTACAAACCGCCTTTCTCTTCTTCGAAACTCAGGTACCCCGGGTTTTCAACCTGGTTACGAAGGCGCTTGTTTACTAAACCCACCCGGCCCTCCGTTCTTTCTCTTGCTTCCGGGGGTACTCCAGAATAGTATTAAAGACACGTGTCAGAGCGAGCCCCTAATTCATGTGGAAAGCAGGACTCCATCCCTGTAAAAAACCCAAACTATATTTTGTTGTGAGACGCCAACCCGAAGGAACGATAAAACGGTTTACAGTAGGCATAGAACATACGCCGAAGGGGCCTGAGTTTGAGGTGATTAATTCACGCCGAAGGCGCAAACACAGGGCTGCTTGTCCTTTAGGGGAACACTTATGCTTACTGCTAAGGGTATCATTCTGGCGGCAATTTACGGAAGCCGAAGGCGGCCCACGGTGTTTCGTTTGGTATTGTCGTCCACAATGCGTTCTTGCTAATCCGGGCCTCTTTTTGAGCAACTCCCACCAGTTGACCTCTGGTCTTCGGATAACGGTGTTAATTTCCAGTGGCCGCTTCGGCGTTTCACGAACTTGGTATCGATCGGCGTAGTTTTTGAGACAGTGTGTGTGAGCAGATGGCTCTTAAGGTTACTACCTCTAACTGAATCGGAGAGCGCAATTTGGAACCAACAGGCGAGCACGCCCGATATGGCACCTTGTCGAAACGATGCTGCACAAGTCACGCTTCAAGGCGCGACTTCCGAGCGCACTGAACTAACTGGCATCCAAATGACTAATGCAATGATACACGATGAATGATGAATGATGAACGATGAAATATGAACGATGAACGATGAATGATGAATTATGAAGGATGAAATATGAAGGATGAAGGATGAAGGATGCCTGATGAAGGATGAAGGATGAATTATGAAGGATGAAGGATGAAGGATGACTGATGAAGGATGAAGGATGAATGATGCATGATGAAAGATACATGATGAAGGATAGATTATTAAGTATTAATAATGAGTGATGGATTCACCAATTTTGCATGCTTTTGGTGTTACTTCGTCACTCTTTTGGATCTCCGATGACGCAAGGCATGTAGCGCTGAAGGCTCGACTCCGATACTCTATGATCCTCCGTGCAGGAAGGGAACTGGGAAAATGGAAAAGGGAAGGAAGGCCTGAGATTGAACCTTGGCATGCCGGCCAACAACCCGAAGACTAAACTATGACCGCGGCTGGTGCGCCGCCCAACATTCAAGTCCCAAAGACCCGGCGAGTGCTTCATAAGTAGGAGTAAAATGGGGGACGTAAGCAAGCGTCGAGGCGATGATTGATGTATGCCATATATTCAAGATAAGATACGTAAGATAAAGACATCCAGGAGAGAGTCTGATTTTACCTTTCGAGGAAAAGTTGGACTTTCCCGTCGAGTAGTCCATGGCCTGTGATTTGATATCGCCGGTATTTTTGGGCCTTCCGGGTCACTAGTGACACAGCAATACGCGAGGCACTCTGCAAATGCATGACGGAAAGGCGAGAAAATTAACGCGAGAAAGACTCTTCTGGGACATAGGCACGAGAGACCCATGAGGCGGGGTGGCCATCCTAATCCAACTTGAGTTTCGTTGAGCCATCGTTCCAGGTCCGATGATCCATGATCCCATTAAAGTACCACGAGTGACCACGTTGGGTCTTTTCTGCAACTTCTTGCGGGGTTGCCACGAGTGCAGGTTCGTAATTTGGACTGACAAACGGCGCATGAGCTAGTGAACGAGTGAGACGGTTCAAGTTGACGCATTCTGTGATATCGCCACGTTGAAGAACGGCGGTGTTGTCGGCTTCATTAACTGAGAGGACTTGGAATGCACCGCTTACTTGATGAGACAATCTTCCCCGCTTCTTGGGGTCGTCGTTTGTATCAAGATATGCTGCATCTTTCACCTTCAGCTTTAGTATCCGTTGGAGTCGCTTGTAAAAGTTTACCTTGTTTCTCTGTTGGGCCTGGTTAAGACTGGCGTTCGCTTTTCCAATGGAAATGCGAAACTGTGCCAAATAATCTGCACGACTGAGCGCCGGCACTTGGGTAAGTTTGGAACGACATGAAGTTTGTTTGATCGTGAATTCGGGTGGCGGGCGCGAGAAGATACTGTCAAAGGGCGTCGTTTGGATTGTTCGTTGGATGGCGTTTTTGTACGCATTGCACAAGTCTCTTGCATAATCACACCAATCCTCTGGATGGTCCTCAACGTAACAACGGAGCAGCTCTGTTAACCACCAGTTTCAACCTTATTCTTGGCCTTTGGTCTGCAGATGGTATATCTTGTTGAAGACGTTGTGGAGCTCCAAAAGCTGGTTGACTCGTTGGAAGAAGGCCGAGACGATTTGCGAGCTATTTTTAGATAAGACTGTTTGGGTGGGCCTTAGTTGAGGGCCCACCGATTGAAAAAGGCAACCGGGACGTCTGACGCTGTGATACGCTTGAGGGGAACGGCTTGGTTCATTTTGGACAACCGATCCGTGGTGAATAGGATGACGAGGAAACTGGACATGATTTTTGGAAGGGCACCAAAGATTTTAATGGCGAAAATCTCCCCCGGATGCTCTGCTGGGAACAGCCGCATCTTGCTTGTTTCAAAAATATGATGCGGGTTTTCGCAGATTAATTGCACTCCCGGACGGTCATGATCACATCAAATGACATTTGAGGCCAGGAGTGCGACCGCCCCAGCCGATTTTGAAGTCGATTATGCCCAGTTTGTCCCTCCAGCATATCATATTGCGCCAACCGCATCACTCGATGACGCAAAGAAGCTGGCAGGATGATTTGGGTAATATGGAACTCTCGGGGATGTAGACTACAAAGAACACCGTCGTCTTTATCAAAGAATCGACTGGAGTTGCGGCTGACCTGAGTCCTGAAGAAAGACTGGCAAAACTCGTCCGAGCGCTGCTTCTCGATAATTTTTCGATTTGGTAAGAGAAGCAGGCAAAAGCTTCGTCCTTAGAATAGTCACGGAGATCGCCCTAGGAATCGATTTGCACAGCGAGTATTGCGTCCCTTTCATCCCCACTGAGGTCGTGTTTGTCGTCGTTTTAGCGGTGGAATCATCACGCAACGGCATCAAATTTTTATCTTCCCAGAGGTGGTGCCATTGTCAATGAAGAAGAACGGGTGGAACTAGTGGCTTTTCAATAGACCGGTCTCCTTGAGCTTTTTTCCTGGGTCTGTGAGACAGGCACTGGGTAGTGTCAGCTTGGCGCGTGGTTTCTGTAGCATTATATGTCAAGGGCATGCGATTGGACCATGCCTAGGGCGTATACATGGGCATCTGCTGGACGTTATTTTTTTTCTGCTGCCCGCAAGTGATCCTATTAACCATTGCATCCACATTTTCCACGCGGTCACAGAATGAGGGTATCTCCTCGTCAACTTGGTCATCCTCGGCGCTGGAGGCTCCTGGGAGTCTGGACATTGCGTCTGTTACCTGATTTTTGAGACCCGGTCTGTATATGACATCATAGTTGCACTCTATGAGTCGGAGGCGCCAACGCATGGGCCTTCCAGTCGGGTCGTTCAACGCGAGCATCCATTTGAGGGCAGCATGGTCCTTGCGGACCATGAATGCGGTGCCTTCGAGGTACAGACGCAGTGTAAAGATCTACGAGATAACCGCATAAAACTCACGATCCGTGGCGGAATAGTCACGCTGCTCCTTGCTCAAGGTCTTGTAATATTAACCCACCTTTGCCCGCTTCGTGGATGCGTCCGGATCTTGTTTCTAAAGTAAGACCACGCCGATGGCGTAATAGCTGGCATCGCAATGGATCATGTAGGGAAGAACATGAACCGGGATAGCTAACAAAGGGGACTCGTCAAAGCCTCCTTCAAAGTATCAAAGGCTTCCAGCTACTCTACAGTCGTTTCAGACTTTTTCATTGCTTAATCTGTCAATTATATCGTTTATGCGCGGCAACGAGTACGTGCCCGGAATAGTCGCAGAGTTAGGTCGCCTGTAATGAACACATAATATATGCGTGCCGTCCTTCTTCCGTGCCAAAAGCACCGGTGCTTTTGGCATGGAAGAAGGACGGCACGCATATATTATGTGTTCCGGGCTGGACAATATCGTCTGTGCCGGCTCAATCACGCCGGACGCCAGGTAGCATTCGATCAGTTCCCGACTTTTTTCGAGTTAGAGTGGTACAGTGGAAGGCGGACGGGTCCGTGCCAGGCTTCAGGTTTATCCGATTATCTGTGGCTTTGATCTATCCCAACCGACCTTCGAAAACGGAAACTTGCTTATCCAAGATGAAAATATTGCCTTTCCGCAGGGCTGGGTCCTCAAGGTGGCCTAAGTCAATCTTATCCCTCCAACTCTTCTTCCCATTGAGACGGGCCTCAGCCGGCGCGTCGTCTCGGACATATTCTATCCTCCCCATATCTTCCACGGTATCCGGTATCATGTCCTTTGTCCTTGGTTGGTTTCAGTAGATTGTTATCTTCCCGCGGTTGCATTCCCAGATGTACCCGATAACACATCGTCGATTTCTTCGCCAGCCGTCACAAGGACTTTTGCGAATAATTCTTGAGCCTCAATGGTGGAGGAGAGAGCTTGATCCATGAGCGCAATAAAATTTATGGCTTCGTACATCTCCTTCCCTTGGAAGTGGTCTGAGTCAACCGGGTCTCATTGGAGTTCAATGCCGTGCAAACTGCAGATTTCTCTCGCTGCATCACTTTAGAGGTTGAACAAAAGAATAGGCGATAGTTACGCATACGCCACTACCAATCCCTTGGGAAGAAGACGCTCCTTGAAGATTAACTTGCTCCGGAGTATCTTGAACGGCTGATCTGCTGACACTTATTGTATCGAGTTCATGAAACGAACGAAATAGCGTTCTACGAATTCATGCTTTGGTTCTGTCACGATTAGCCCTTGTAACAAGGTCGAAAAAATTTCCTGTCGCTGAGTGAATGGCGGCATGTATAGCGGTCGGGCTAATCGGACACGCGTCAGCGTTGCAGTCTCTTCGCCTGTTTTGACGTCTTCACCGTTTGGCAACGTCCTACCCTCCACGATACGGGCGTTCTTTTCCAACCAAGTGTCCCTCAGAGTTCCATGGCCAATTATGGGGAGGGTATCCTTAGTTTAGTCTATCTTTCTCTTGATGCATTGAATTGAATCTATGTGGCGATTGTTCATCTGTGTCCCCAACACGATGGGGACCTCCAAATGATTTACAACGAGAAATGGCACAAGACATCGTGCATTGAAGAAGCGTACCCTAAGTAGGACGTCTTGTTTCACTTTCAATGCATTGCCATTCGCAGCGCTAAGCTTGGGAAGATTTTTGTTTGCCGTTATCACATTCGTACATCCTTCCGGAAGGGAGTTTCGCCGTATCATGTTATATAATTCTCCTGTTTCAATGAATGACGGCAACGGGATTTGAAACTTCTTCGTCACGCCGATGAAACCGAACACAACGTAATACTGACGCGCCATGACCAGACACTTTTTATGACTCTCGTCTGGGGATCTTATCGTCTCATCTCTTCCTGGGCAACCTGATTGCCTCTCGAGGTTGAGTATGACGTTTCGTCGATATCCAACCCAGGCCATAAATCTAACTTTCGGTCTCTTTGGGACCTCATCATTCGTAATCGTCTTTGACTTTGTCGCATGCTTCTCAAACAACTTTTTGGAACATCGTCTTTATCCTTCAACGGGGGAGGAACCGTCAAGGGGTATGGTTCAAACTCAATTTCATTAAAGTGTTGTCGTGACTAATGCTGACTTTTGACTTCCACGCGCTCATTTTCTTTTCATTCCCTCCTGGCTTTTCCTTCTCTGTAGAAGGACGTGTGGAAGCGACAGAAGAACCGTGTCACTTGGTATCCATCGCTCCTAGTTTTCCGACGACTCTTCTGACTCATTCTGCTTGAAGAGTGGCGTCGGGTTATTCGGGTTCATAGCAACATAAAACTGTCCAGGCTGCTGAAGGCGATCATGGCTGGATAAATACGGCGGATGAGTTGGTCTTTGGAATTGGCCACCACTTCCAACATCACGTCGACCAATTCGACCACCGCCGCCATACACGTAAGCGTTCATAAGGCGAGGGCCGGGTTCGGGGCCAGAGCTCTTCATCGAATGCATCTTTTGCTTGTACCAATCCTTCAAGAGAATTTTTACCTTTATCTGGTGTAGGTATTTCTTGTACGCAAAGTAGATGCGCTGAGATGGAGAGAAATGGCGACAATTAAAGTTTCTGTGGCTACTGTCGCGAAAACTCCAGAAATTCAACTGCCAAGTAGTCGCTCTGTATGACCGTCTGCGCTGCCTACATATGGGCCTAATTGAGGCCAGTAACATCTTCGAAGGCGCTTATCACGTCACGTTTATCCGACATCATATCTCTTGTCGCCTTCTTGATCTGTTCGTCTGGCAACACCAAGATGTCCCGAAGCTGAAAGGCCGTTTCAGGCACCGTCCTAGAATACATCACCACTTCCTGATTTTCTGGGCATGCCCAAGATGAGAAGGATTAGTTCGAAGTCATACTGGAAGCAGGATTCATAAACATGGTCGGATTCCTAGCCATACCAGACTAATTCCTTCCGGCAGGTTGTTGAGAGCGAGGGATGCAGCGGCTTTTTGGGACATCTAAGCTTCTCATTCGTAGAAGGCAGTTTAGCGAACAACAAAAGTATTCTTCCAATACGTCGGGAGCGTGCACTTCATCTGTCCCCGGACACACCGACTGGAGAGGACGAAAAAAGTTCTGCACGAACTCGGCCGGGGTGAAGACATGCCTGCAAGTGCGCGCAGCATTCATGATACGCTGGGCATATCAAATCACCCGCAACATCCTTCTGAACAGCGCGGGTGACCTGTTCGTGGGCCTTTTGCAAAACTTCATCTGTGAGGTACCTCTGAAGTAGCATGTTGACCACGTGGGGCCATGTGGCCGCCATTCCAAGTCCTTCCACACAAGTGCCGGGAGAGACCTGCGTCTGATAGGTGTCCTTGGCGTCGACGTAGATAAATTAGATGACCACACGCACCACCACTACTTCCGACGTATGAAGGCGTCGAGCGCCTCTTTGAGCGTCGTCCGGAATGGAAGGAGCCCGATCGGATTGGAACCATCAAACGTTCCGAAAGGCGTGTAAAAGCAGTAGATCTGCTTATTCAGTTGATACAGGTGATCTACATCATCCTCGCTTGGAATTCTTTACGTACTGCAAAGTCGATAAATTCGTTAATCGACCACATATTGTAAAGAAGGCAACATCATCTTGAGTGGTTACAATCCTGGACAATAAAGGCCAAGTCCGGGGACTCTTCTCTCTTCTCTCTCTGTCTCAACGGGTTGAAGGAGCTCCGGAGTCATTGACATTGTGACTAGTGCTACTGGAATCACTGGGGGTATATTTGCGGTCGTAATTGGCGAGCCATGCAGATAGAACGCCGCCTCCGGCCTGGGATTGGGGTCACCCGTCACATACCCCATCTGGGGCCTTTCTCTGTGGTCACTGGCAGGCTCAAATTTCCTTCCCCAACGTGGTGCTGAGGTAGAGGTCTGAACCCGGGAAGTCAAATGGCCTGCTGAGAATGCCTGGTCGGCTACCGGCGGATAATGTGACGGCGGGGTGGTTGCAACCACTCCTAACTGAGAAAAATGCTTCTTAATGGAGCCCAATTTCGATTTGATTGTTATTAAATCGGATTTTATTCCGGCTAGTTTCTGTCTTTGGGCGCAAAAAAATACCTCGTAGCCTAGTGCTCTTGTAGATCTATATTTCAACTCAATTCGAAGGTTGCTCATCTCATTCATAGTCATCTCCTTGGCCATGGTCGCTTTCGAATGTGCAGAGGCGGCATTTTCGTTCGCATCTACAACACAAATCCGAATCACTTCCATTGTCTTTCCCTTAGGGAATAGACCCCTTTTTCCACGTCACAGATGACAGTCTCTAAGTTCACGTCGACATGTTTGCCCTGCACCAGGTCCCTAATTCGATAGTACCAGGGCCAGGTCGACGTGGCTTGGGCTCCATGGACTCCATGGGGCAACGGATTAGCCGCTTCGCCAGAGTTACCCACACTAGGGTTGGGTAACGAGCCAAGAACGTTCTGCGAATGGACGTAGTACCACTTTCTGTAGACAGAATCATCAAGTAGCGCCTTCGGCGCGACATCTTGAGAATCGTTCTTGTACGCAGTCCCTGCCTGCGCTTAATTCTTCTTCTTATGGCCTGGTCATCAGTATCATATGCAGCTCTTCTAGCGGTATCACCATCATTATGTCGCGCCTTCGGCGCGAAGTTCTTCGGACCATCTACAGGCGCCTTACACGCCTGATAGTGATGATGAGGGCGTGTCGCCTTCGGCGCCACATCATCAGCAACCTTGTTCGTCGTCTTCTTGGATTTATGGCTACCGCGAAAAATGCTGCAAATGTCACTGGACGCCTTTTGATCCATGCTTGAGCGCAGAGACATCGTCGGAGAGCAATTTTCTTATTATTTCTTCTTGGCCGGTAGACCAGTGTGGTGCGGCTTGGTAGCTCACTCCCTTCGCGCGCACAGAGGGGGGAAAATGGTAGAGCCGAGCGCAGGTGGATAAGTCTCTGCGAACGGAGGCGACTGAAACTTTTGGCGGTGCGTGATTTCTTCGCGCGGCGTTGTAAGCGTCCGACTCGTAGGCACAACCAACCATCCCAAAATGGAGAGAGGAAAAGTAAGGAAGGGAAGGGGAAAAGGAGAAGAAAGACGGGAAAAAGGCTTTTCTTGTGGGTTAGACTTCTCTTACTATATTAATACGCGGTGCCTACAACGCCGGCGCCACCCAAGCTGCTAATATAACGGCTCGGGTAGCGCTCAAAGTGAAATTCGTGGCCAAAAAATGGTTCAAGGGCAAACAATCCTAAAACTAATTACGCCGAGAATATTAGCACTTACAGAGTTCTTTCCTAGTGCTAATTGCCTTGACCTAAATATCCTCAACAAGGAAACCAGCCCTTTATGTATCCCAAAGATATGAAGCCACTAACCAACAGAAAACGCATCAGACCAGACCAATCGGCGGTCGTGGCACCCTAGGGTTCTTTAGTAGCAGGGTTTCGGACCATTCACGGGGCACTGTAATCCACTGCAACTCTTTTCGCCGACTATAGTGGAGTGATGTCGGAATTTTCGGATGTCGGGGTGCTCGCATGTGTAGGGATCAACGTCATCCGGTGCACGGGCACCTTACGCTCGTACTACAAGTATTTCACTCCCGTCGCACGCACGCAATGGTTAAAAGAGGTAGAGCTGAGAGCGGGTGAGTTCAAGGAACGGATGGTGAGAGCTGACATGTGTGGCTCTACGGATTTTCGCAGATCTTCGTGGTGTCTTTCCGGCTCAAGGCGCGGAGAAACATCTCAAAGGAAGGGGAAAGAAGGAGAAAGACGGAGAAAAGAGAAGGAAGCGACGGGGAAAAGCCTTTAGTTGAGCACACTTGTGGCATCCTTGGTGATTACTTGATAAATCCAGGTAAACATCACCCGGCGCCACCCAGGCAGCATCTATAGCGTCTGGGTCGGCGGCAGAATCAAATTGTATGGCCGAAAATGGCCCAAGGGTAAAAAAAGCCCTAAAACCAACTACACAGAGTACTCTAGCTCCTTAAATCATACTCTCAAAGCGTTAAATTCCTTAACACAGATACCGCCGATAGGAAAACCAGGATTAATAGTAGGCCAAAGATAAGACGGTACCAACCAGAAAATTGGCCATACAGCCCATCCAAACAACAGCCGTGGCACCCCAAAGTTTCGACGTGGGAGAGTAGTGGACTACCAGCGGTGAACTGTATAAATCTACCGCTCGTCTCACCGAGTGGCGGAGTAGCGGAGTTTTGGTGGGGTCTCTGGTACTGTGGAGGGCGCGCACGTGTAGGAGTCGCTGCCGTCCGGTTAGCGGCCCCAACATCACCGTACCACGCGGCCTCCAATTCAGGTCGGCGCCGTAAGTCCAGATGCGTCCAAGACGATGCTCAATATAGGAATAGCGCCTTCTGGTCCGACGCTTTCTGTACCCATTTTAAAAGGAGCCTGGATTTACATGGATTCAGAACACCATGCAGGCTTGTGAGTCAACTACCTTTCAGTGACCTTGCCGACACAATCGAATAGTTCAGGGAGGTATAAAACTGCGCCAAATGTGCCAGGTATGACCGACAGCGACATGCGCGACAATGGTTCCCGTGCTCGAGTTCCTGGTGTTGTACTGAAAACTCCAAGTCTTTGCCGACTTGGCGCTGCAGTATCCAAAAATGTCGATAAGGAGGTACTTGGAACAGGAGCCTTTAGGAACCTGGTATTGCCTCCCAGGCTTTTGAAGATTTACTCGGTAGTACGAAAGGAAGAAGAGGCAGAGCATTAGAGCGTTCTTGCAAGACATTGTCCGACGCGACTGTGAGAGCGATTTGGAGGAATTTAGAAACCGTTGCGGCGTGGGCGACATAGAGGACAACTAGCGCAAGTTTCGGGTGGGTGATTTATTGCGGTTGTAGCCGGCCGTTCATGTAAGTTGTGCGACAAACGTAAAAATTTGGAGTCAGTGGTGAAATGTTGAGTGTGGTGTCGGCGCGGCGGTTGCGGTCACGTCGTTGAGCGGGTATTCGCACCTGAAGGCGCAACAATGCCGAATGAATACGACGGTTTGTTCAAGATGAGAGCTGCACGCGTAGGTTTTGAGAGAGAGAGAGGGACCTGGGGAAGTCGCGCCAGAGAGAGAGAGAGAGTGTGGGATCGGGGGAAGTCGAGCCTGTAGCCATGACGTGATAATACGCTCGTTCCATGGTTGAGTGAGCAAGAGAGGGACGGACGGACGGTTTTATCCTTTCGCGGCCGTCCTTCCTTGAGGCTCGAACGTAGCGGGTTTTCTCCATGGAGTTGCGAGCCGTACGTAAATCAAGCGGATGCCTCGACCGAGCCCCCAAGAGTAGTTCTTTTGCGCGCTACGATGTGTCTTCCGTATTGCCTAAAGTTCTTGGTGTCGCTGTTTTCGCAGTGTTAGTTAAGTAAGCGGCGCGTATGTGCCCGGGTTGGAGTTTTCCGGCACGATCCGAGCGCATTTAGGTAAGTCTCTCCTAGAGACGCAACATATAGATGCGCTTGTTCGTGTAAACGTTGCATTTTTATGGGCGGTTGAATTCGACATGGTCGGACAGAGAGGAAGATGGAAAGAATCGCCCGGGGAGTCGAGCCGAAGGCGCGAAAGAGGATGCGGTGATGCGGTTGAGGAATTTGAGGAGGGAATGGATTTTAGTGGCTTTGCTGCGAGTCGAGCGACTGGCTAGTTGACTTGGAATGTCGGTGGCTGCCGCGATGCCACGTGTAACCCAAGCTGATAATTTTGGTGACTTCGCCAAAATTTAGTGATTCTGGCACTGCAGGCACGACCAACCGTGGAGGCTAAAGGGCCTTTCCCAGCGCCTCTCCCGGGGTACAACTAGTGCTTTTCGTGAAAATTTGGTAGGCGTCGCACCGCAGGCACAACTAAAATCTTCCACGGCTACGAGACAAAATCAACCCAGTCGGAGCCTTGCATGTTACTAATTGTACCGATCCTCATACCTAAGGCATTTCAGGAGTCTGTTTCATCCTCTGCGCACATGCGCGCGCAGCTTTAGGCACTAAAATATCGTCGCTCTGAAGGGGTAAGTCCAACTCTCCACGGTAATGATGGTCCAACCCCATACTTTAAGGCTTCGCAGGTGCCTGTAAACCGGTATGCGCTTCGAGTTTTTAACGGAAATGGAGCGAAAGAAAGAAAAATTCAAGACTAAAATTTGAGCTGCACGTGCGACTTGCGGTCCATTCGCTATTCCTCATAACAGACTAACAACAGACCAACACCTCTAGGAGGATTTCTCGTCTTCACGCTACGCGCACGGCCTTGCCTGTTCTTTCCAGATAATTTTCTCTTCGCAGGCGCAAATCACAACATCCGTATTAGGCCAGACACATCCTCGCGTAGAACCCCTGCGGCTTTCACCCAATAATTGTACGCACACACAGACACAGACACACAAAATTAACCCTCTTTGGCACCGTCCTGTTCGAAACTCAGGCGTCGAAAGCGCCTGTTTGCAATTTTTGACGCTGTCATAACATAACTACGGGAAGGGAAGAAATATGTCGCGCCAAACGCGTGGCTTGGAGCCAATATCCTTTTCCAAAAAGAATTGTACGCCCACAAACTTCTGCAACAAATACGGTATTCCGTTCTTATTAAATAGGCCTCAAAGGCCCATGTTTCTCACGCCGCCCATGTTTCCTTCTTTGCGCTCCCATCTTGAACATCATCCATACTGCAAAAAGTACACATGTCACCGGGTGCCCTAATTCATGTCGTAGACAGGACTCCGAACCTTTTGAAACCCAAACCGCGCCGCTATTGTGAGACGTCGCACCTAAGGAACAATTAAATATCACAGTACGTACGGAACAGGCTCCGCAGGCGACTTAGGTTAAGATAATTAACTAGCGCCGAAGGCAGTAATCCAGGGCTTTTTGTCTTTTAAAGGAAGAATTGTACTTCATGCTGAAGGTTCCAGGCTGGCAGTACTTTAATGAAGCCGATTGAAGCGCACCGAATTGTGGTTCGTCATGGAAGCTCACTCCCCTCGCGCAAAAGGGGAAAAAGTGGTAAAGCCGAAAGCGGGGCGAGTGAGCTACGCAGGATGAAAAACGGACACGTGTGGCCTCGCAAGATGCAGGCGCTAGGGATTGTGAGTTTCTATCCTGAAGGAATAGCCAACCACCCCCGAATGAGAGTAAAAAGGGGGTAAAAAGGGGGAAAAGTGGAAGAAAGAAGACAAGACCGGCAAAAGGGCTTTACTTTGGGGTAAACTTCGCTAGCACCGGTCCAGTTCCGCAACCCCAAACCCGGCGCCGCCCAGGCAGCTTATGTAACTGCGGTGCGAGCGCCCAAGGCGGGACTGATGGTCCAAAACGGCCCGAGGGAAAAAAACCCTAAATCTAACTACACAGACAACATTACATTATCTTCCCATAACGCCGATTGGACTAACGTAGACCCCTCAGATAGAGCAATGTGCCTTACCTGTGTCCAATATAAAATAGCAACACCCAGTGAGCGAGCCACCCACCCCGGCCAATCAGCAGCTATGGCACTCCAAAGTGGTGTAGTGGCGAAGTGGTGGAGTCCCACAGTACTCCAAGATTCATTTGACCTTAGTGGCGGAGTTGCGAAGTGGTAGCTAACTCCTACCAAACAGAGACGGCGTACACGATTCTATTTTCCCGGGGTCAGTGCGCCGCCTCCTTTGCGCCGTACTACACGAATGCCGTTCGATCTGTTCATCCATATGCGCATGTCAATTTGGGCATATGCGCGAGCAGCTCCCACCGTTTGACCTTGTTTCGTCGGATAAAGAGGTAAGTTCCTAGAGACCGCTTCGGCGTTTTCCAAACTTGGTAGCGACCAACGTTGCTATTAAGACGACGTGCATGAGCGGACGGCTCGTAGGTTGAATATCTATACCCGACGTGGGGAGAGAAGTTGGGAACCGACATACAACCTCATTTAACCGTTGCGGTACACATCACGCCAAGAGGCACAAATTCCGAGCGCACCTAACTGACTCTATGACTGATGAAACGATTCATTATGACTGAACAATAATGACTGAACAATAACGATCATATGGATATTTGGTTTTCTACACTAGTCTTACATGCTTTTGATTTTCTTCACCGAAATTTTTGTCTGTGGATAGAAGATGCGACGCTCCGTAGGCGCTACTCTGATGCTTGATTCTCCTATTTTTAGTAATGTAAAAGGAAATGGAAAATGGAAAAGGAGAGAGGGAAGCGGAAAAATAAGTTGGAGAGAGATACCTATCAAAACCGGCCACCAAAACTACAACTGAACCGTCACTACAGCCTCGTCCGATCGTCCGATGACCCCAATACAAGACCCGACGTCCCGTCGGGTTCGTCAAAAGAATGAAAAAGGCGTGTGGCCGATGCTTTCGACAAGGCGTTTTATAGCGATATGATTGAGGTTTTATATGCAGTCACGGACGGAGACGTACGACTGGGGCATCCAAGATGAAGGTGATTCCAACCATTCCGCGAAGAGTTGGACGTGGAAGTTACAGTCAGAAAATTTTCGATCCCCGGTATTCTGATGCCGCGTTCGCGTGGTTGCCTGCTGCATCACATGAGACACGTTACCGCGCGAGGCAGGGTGCCTGCGCTAGGCAGGTTGCCTGCGCACGGGAGCAAGGCAAGAGAATTAACGCGAGACATGATCCTCCTGGAAATCTTGAAGAGGGACCCATGAAGCTGGATATCCATACTTATCCAGCTTGAACTTGGAAAAAACCATCTCACAAGGTGCGATGATCCAAGCTTCTCTTGAAGTAAAAATACGCCTTCCAGGTTCATGTCCGCCACATCGCGCGGAGTTTCTGAAATTTCTGCTTAGTAATTTGTACTGAAAACCGCCGCGTTGGTGGGTGCACACGTGAGGCGTTTAATGCTGACGCTTTCCGTAACATCTCCGTGTTTTAAAACGGCTTTATGTCGTCTTCAATGACGTAGAGGATGCAGAACTCGTCGCTAACCTGGGGGACAGCTTTTACCTCTTCATTGCACCATTATTGATGTCGAAGAAGGCCGTTTCACTCTTCCCTTTCCTTACAGATACGCTGTACTCGCTTGTCTGACTCCGCCTAATAATTCCGCTGGGCTTGCTGCAGATTCGATTTCGCTTTGCCAATGGCCACTCGCAACCGAGCTACATAATTCTCACCATTTAAAGTCATTCTTTCGTGAAGTTTTGAACTATGGGACGTTTGCTTGATATTTAAGTTATGTGAAGGGCGCCAAAGGACATGGTTAAAGTACGTCCTCCGGATGAATAGTTGTATGCTTTTGTTTTAAGCGTATTACAACTCCCTAGCATGTTCGCACCAATTTTCCGTATGATCCTCAATGTAACAAAGCAGCATAGCATTCAAATACCTATTGAATCTTTCAGCTGGGCCGTTGTTCTGCGGTTGGTGCGTAGTTTTGAACGCGTTTTGGACCTCCAAAATCTGGCCAACGGCTGGAAGCAGGCAGACACGAACTGGGAGCCGTTTGATCAGACGAGCTTTTGTTGAGGGCCATACTTTAAGGCCCATTCATTTACAAAGGTAACGGCGACGTCCGACGCCTTGATCCGCCGGATAGGAACGGATTTAGTCGTATTGGAGAACCGATTTGTGAAAAAGAGGACTAATAGGAATCCTTACTTGCTCTTTAGAAGAGGACAGATGATTTATGTGCAGAAAGTCTCCAATGGACGCTCAGCTGGTAACAGCCGCATTTTCCTCGCTTGCTTCAACAATATGATGCGGTTCTTCGCGCAGGAAGTACACCCGTGAACCTTTTTGATCCCATCAGCTGACATTTGAGGCCAGTAATATTACCGCTGAAGGCGATTGTGAATCCAATCCTGCACAGAATGCCCCGCTAGCTTATGATAATGCGCCAACCGCGTAAAACATTGGCGCAAGGAAGCCGAAAATAATTTCTGGGTAGAATTTTATTCGCAAGAGTGTGACGGGCAGAGACCTCCGTCGTCTTCCTTGGAGAAGAGACTTCTTTCGCGACCTACTGGAGTGATAAACACGGATTGGCAAAAAATTCCACATCCTGATACTCGAGAATTTCCGAACATGTAATAGAGGCAGGAAAAAGCTCATCCGCAACTCCGTCCCGGACTTCGCCATCAGTTTCGAGTTTCCCAGCGATTATGGCGTCCCGTGCATCAGCGATCATGTGGTGTTCATCATAATCATCTGCGTTCGTCTGATCAGGCAACGGCATAGAAGTAATTATTTCCCAGACTTGATACCCATGCCGCTGCAGACATCCGGGTCAAAAGAGTTGCCTCGCCACAGCCCAGCCTCCATGCGTTTGTGTCCTTCGATTTTTAAATATGCGAAAGGCGGAGACATGTTGACGTGAGGACTCGATGGCATCCTCTTTTAAGGGTATGGGGTTAGAACGAGTCCTACACGCGTATTACTGGGCGTCTGCCGGACAGGAGTCGTTCTCTACTTTCTTAAAGTGATATCATTGAACATCGTACTCAATTACGTAACTTGTTCATCGAACGATGTCATCAATGAGGTACCTTTGAAGCAGCATGTGAGCTACTTGAGGCCATGTGGCCGCCATCCCAAGCCCCTCCACACGAGTACCGTGAGATAACTGGGATGTATAGGCATTCTTCGCTTCTACGTCTAGGAAGTAGGTGAGCACACAAAATTCCACTCCTTCCGACTTATTGCAGGCTTCGAGCGCTTCCTTGAAGGTAGTCAGAAAGTAGAGAAGACCGATCGGATTGGAACCATCAAAAGTCTCGAAAGTCGTGTACGGCCCGTCAAGCTGCTTCTTCAGCTGATACAAGTGGCCCAAATCATCCTCACTTAGAATTCTCAACGCATTTCGAAGACGATGGACGCGGTAAAAAAGCACATACTGGAATGAATTCAACATTGTCTTGTACCGTTCCAATCCGGGACAATGTAGTCCAAGGCAGGGGGTATTGCTATCTTCTCTCTCTGTGGGAATATGATGAAGCGGTTTAGAGTCATAGATGTCTTGACTGGTGGACTGAATACTTTGGGGCGAAAAGTTTGGTCGGAATCGGCGCCCCATACGAATATCGCGCCGAGTCCGGCCTAGTGTGGAGGTTACTCGTCACATGTTCCATCTGCTTCATTCCACTGTTGTCCCCAGCAGGCTCTAAGTCCCTTCCACAACGTGGTGCTTACTGGGAGGTCTGGGACTGAGTAGGCACATGGCCAGCCGAGACTGTCTGTTCGGCCACCGGCGGAGGATGCCACGGCGGCGTTTTTGCAACCAAACTAATCTGAGCGAACTGCATTTTAATTGGGACACAGCTTCCACTTATTGCGAAGACATCGGATTTTATTCCGGCGAGTTTCTGGCTTTGGGCGCCAACAGATTACCTGGATCCAATTGCTACGCGAGAGCTATATTTGACCTCAACCCGAACGTTGCTTACCTCATCCATCATCATCTCCTTGGCCATAATGGCGTTCGAATGTGCGGACCGGTACTTTTCATTCGCATATTCAACAAACATCCAAGTCAAGTACATTTTTTCCCTGGTTTACATACCTCGCTTCACGTCATAGAAGACAGCCGCAAATTTCACGTCGATATGTTTTCCCAACAACAATTCCCAAATTTGATGGAACCAGGGCTGGTTCAACGCGGCTTGGGCTCCATGGGGCAGCCGATTTGACATATTAACAGAGGGATCCGCAATAGGGGTATAAAACGATCCAGAAATTCTCTGCGGCCAAGGCCTTTATAACTTTGTCTGCATAATATCATAAATTCATGCCTGCGGCGCCACGTCTTGAGCATCATTTTTTACGTAAACTCTGCCTGTGCTTTTTTCTTGTACCAATCATCATTAACATCAGCATCATGTCCAACTCTTCCAGGAGGAGCATCAACATCGTGTCGCACCTTCGGCGCGAAGTTCTTCTGATCATAAACAGGCGCCTTCCGCGCCTGATCGGGCTGATGAGGGAGTGGCACCGTCTGCTCCACATCATCAGCACTCTAATTACAGTTTTCTTATATTTATGTCTGCCGTTGAAGATGCTTGCAATGTTACTGGACGCTATGTGATCCTTGCCTGACCAAAGGGACACACTCGGAGAGAAAATTTTCTAGAATCGATTGTAGTTCTAGATTTCAGTTTATTAGGGTGATAGCACACCCCCGGCGCACTCACACAAGGGGGAAATAGATAGAGCTGAGAGCGGGGGAGTTCACTGCACAGATGGTGACAGAGGACACGTGTGGCTGTACAGAATCTCGCAGACCTGCATGGTGTCCGTCCGGCTCAAGGCGCTGGGAAACACCTCAAAGGAAGGGAAAAGAAAAGGAAAGACGCAGAAAAAAGAAGGAAACGATGGGGGAAAGGCTATAATTGGGCACATTTGTGGTATCCTTGGTGGTTCCTTGATATATTCAAGAAAAACTCACCCTGCGCCGCCCAGGTCGCATATATATCGTCTAGGTCGGCAGCCGAAGCGAATTTCAGGGCCGAAAATGGCAAAGGGTAAATATTCCTAAAACTAGCTATACAGAGTACTCCAGCTCCTTAAAGCATACTCTCACAGCGCTAGATTCATTAAAAATGATACCACCGATAGGGAAACTTTCACTAACCTTAGTCCAAAGATATGACGGCACCAACCAGCAAGTAGACCACCCAGTCCATACAACCAACAGTCGTCGCACCCCAAAATGTCGGATTTGGAGAATAGTGGGACACTGCATTTCGCTACCGCTCGTCTCACGGAGTGGCGGAGTGGCGGATTAGTGGCTTTGTATTTAGTACTGTGGTTTGCGCACAGGTTTAGGAGTCGCCGCTGTCCAGTGCGCGGGCCCCTTATCACCGTTCTAAAAACTCTAGTGACTTTCAGTAGTATTTATATGGATTTTTCATATGCCAGCAGTTTAGAGACTCCAATAAAAAGAGGTGTACATGTACAAAAGATCTTGATATGTCAGAGCGAAGGTGGGGAGCACTTAAAACGGACTTCATCGCGAATTTTCCCAAGACCAGGGATTTATACGACGCAATTGCTAGTTAAAAAGACAGATTGACGATAAGAGTGCACTTCTTGAGAATCAAAACCAATAACAAAGCAGTGGATACTTCAAATGTGTTCTTTAAGAACATATTAAAGCTACATCGACTGCAAGATAGTGTTTTTTGGACAGAAATGCTAATTTACCTTCTGAATTCTGGAAGAGACTGATGCAGCTGAATGATGCCCAGTTTAATAGTTCGTCTATGAGGCATCCGCAATCTGATTGTGCATCTGAAATTATGACCAGGATGGTTGAGAACTATTTGATGCTACTGTTCTTTTAATCAAAACAAATGGAATGAACTGTTGCCTGCCGCCGGGCTGGCCAAAATTTCTGCAGTATCTGGAGACCTAAGCATGTCCCCTTTTGAGCTTGATTTTGGTGAGATTCTAAAGTATCGGATGGACTTTATCTCTGCTTTCAAAGTGCCTGTATAGATTGTTTAGGAATTCAAAGGGTCAGTTAAAATTTTCTCTCGAAGATATTCAATTCTCCCATGTCGTGCAAAGATTGCAGCACGGATGCGCTTGAGCGCAAGAACAAACCCACACAAAACCCACACAAAAAGCAAGCAATTGCAACGAAAGGTGTTAGACGTCCCTCTTTCGAGGTTGCCCAGTGAGTGTGGTAGAGAGTGACGCGAAAGCTTCGGGTACTAGAATTTTCTGTGAGAACGGATGCAAATAAGAGCAAAAAGCGATTTGATTAGCTGGAGATGATTTAAACAGGACCACACACGAAAGGTCGTAGGACGTGAGTCCGAGAATAATATTACGGTTTGAACCTAGGTTTCTTTCCGTAACAACCAGACGAACCTTTAAGGGTTATGGGGTTGAAGGCGCATATGGCAAGGCGAGCGCTGTAAGGCAAAGCGGTACGCCCCATTGATGAATGTAAATTGCCCTAATTGCGAGTTCCAGTCGAAACCTGGCGGGTACAGTAGCTTGACTGGCACGTGAGTGCTCGAATGCGACGTTTAATTGACCCTGCAGTCGATTGATCGGTTCGAAGCTGTAGTAGCGCAAGAGGTATATAATTTCAGTAGACTTGGCGAAGATCTTCAGGTACGGTATCTTGCTTAAGTACACTTTCGTGTGTTGCACTCTTTCGCGTTGAACTTTTTAAATATGTTTACTTCTTACCCTAGGATAATTAATTAGCTTCCTATAAAGTGCCTGTAACGCAAATGTGTATATAATACCTCTCCCTATAGAGCTTGGACAGACTAATTATGGACAGCGTTCAAATGGCGGAGATTTCTTGGACTACCCGTATTCCTGACCAGGAAAGGCGAAATGGACAGCCTTGCTTGGTCCTTCGAATAGTAAGGCGCGCTCGGCTCAGAAATACTAGCATAATGTGTGTCTTTGTCCGTGAACAGGTTGGAGAGCAAAAATAACTTCGGTAAATTTCGATTCCTCGGTTTTCGTGTATAATTTGCAGGCCAAATTAGATTCAATGCAAGTTGGTCCTTTCAAACATCCTGGCCCGTTAAGGCGGTACTTTACAGCCGTTAAATTATTCCGATTGCTCCGTTTGGGTGTAGAAATGGGGCCAATTGGTATGGATGCAAATCGGCATAATTTAAGCTTAAGAAATCCATGTTAAATTAAGGCCCGTAGTGTAAATGCATTTTGTCATTGCCGTTTGTCCTGTTACATAGGATTGTAGCAAATTTTCAGAGATGCAAATTAGCAAATGGTAAAATCGAGCCTGATTAAGGAATTTTGGCATTAACTGCCGGCGAAACGCGCGAACATAGAAAGTTGGCTTAAAAGACCTGAAAGTCACATAGTACTCGACGTTCAGATAATGAAGTCCATATGCGTTCACGTGAGTGTTGCATCAAACCCTACAATTTTTTAAAACCTCTGAAGGCTTCTGAGGCATCCGCACATTACAAGAATCCTGAGTATGTTGTTGGATCTATAGTTGTGATCCATAAAACGCTATTTCAATATGCGTACTCTAACTCTCAAAAGTCAGAAAAACTGAGTGCTGAGATGTTTGGTCCATTCGAAGTGATAGAATTGATGTATCATTATGCCGTTGGTCCGGAGCTGCCGGAATATTTCAAGATTAATCTCATTTTACATGTCATTCACACAACTAAATTTGTCGAGCAGCCAAAAAATATTTCTTAATCTTTTGAACAGAGACCCACTCATTTCTGTACTCTAAAACGAGAATAACAGGTTGTTGATGGGACTCTGCAACATCGTCCTCGTGTTCGCGGTTATCAATTCTGACATTACTTAATGGAGCTCCTTTGCGTGACGCAACTTGGCAAACGACGTCAGACTTTATTGGCAGTTACAATACTGTTGTAGCCCCTGAATAGCAAGAATATAGCAAGTCTATTGACATATTACCCCAATACTATGAATTAAAAAGATTGACGAGGACGTCAACAGGAAGGAGAAGGAACTCTGTAACAAACACATACGTGCCAAATACATTCATTTTGTATTCATTCCGTAAATGGGAAGTAAATGTTAGTGTGTTCTACTGTACAGGTTACAGTACATTGTGGCGACATTGCAAGGATTTATGTACTTGTAGGAAGCGCCAGCCGTATATTCCAATTTCGTATATTGAGTATAATTCCCACAGATTATCTACTTCTGTGCGTACTGTCAATTTTGCACTTACTGAGCTTATTTATCATCGTATTTTTTTACTGAATCGTCTATATATACTCCATGAAACTACATATGTTAGGCTTTGCTCTCGTTTATCTCTATGATATGCGATAGTATGCGAGGGAGTGTCTCTAGGAGGTGTTCTACTTTGATTAAGCGCGTATTATTATTTTATTTTATTTTATAGTTTCGACTGAAATTGGAGGGGTCAAGATCATATAAAATACGAAGAAAAGCGGCCTGAGCCTCTCAACCCAGGAAGGCAGCCAGCCTTCCAGGCTCAACCTACCTCCCAACCACCTTCTCTACCGCGATCATCTACGAGCTAGCGGAGAGCGCGAGCAAACGAGCAATAATGATCCGTCCCTAATCTTCCGACTTTGTAATCATGTTGCTATTCACAGTCGCACGGGCTATACGGTACACTTCTGTGTGGTCTCACTTCCCGGTTCAATCTCCTCGCGCAATGCAAGCTACGCTTGTCAATTGTGTCAATAGGTTTATCGTCAATTGATATAGACATCATATCCAAGCATCGGTGTGAGGTCATATCCACCTTCTGATTGTCACAATTATATCGGTACTTGTAGAAAAAAAACATTCCGTAAGGTAAGGGTCGGTTTCCAACCCGAGCAAACGTTTGGCTTAAAAGGGACCGCAACGCTGGTGTTTGTTAGTAACTACCGTACCAAGGTACTAAAAGTCGAATGGTCATATGTAGATACGTTCTACTAATCAAGTAAATGCAAATGATAATGATATTGTTACGAAAAAGTGAACTGCTACAATATGTATTCTAGAGATAAGAGGTTTTAGCCATTAATCCGGAGTATTCTTGTAATTTACACGAAAAATCAGGTTTATAGTATGAACAGAGGAAAATATTCAATACTTTTTTAAAATAGTTGCGAATCTGTTTCACTCTTTTAAGGAAGCATACATACTATAAATGAAATTTATAAAAAGTGAAGAAAATTATATTCGAAATAAGAGTATACTTCTTAACACGGAAAGAGGAGACAAGGCCAGGCATCTGAAAAGAGAGATGGTTACAAAGCACCCGACTACAGCAAGTGCATTGGATTAAATAGTACTTCCCAAACGAGGGCACGGATGGTACTAATTTAGAAAAGATTAAAACCATAAAAGCATAGCTGGAAGCCTCTCATGTAGTGCATAGTGCAAATACTCTAGAACCATGGGAAAAAGAAAGAAGACAGTAGAAAATCATGACAGTGCAAGTGCAGTATAAAATGCTTTAGAGTGACTTTGAGTAAAGGGGAAACCTTTCCCCGGAAAGGGAAACGGAGAAAACGAGAAACCTCTGGACCGAGAAAAAGGCCTACTGTAACACTCTGGACCCGCCTTCCAGCTGAACTCAAGAACGAGGAGGTAGGAACCACGGAGGACAATTTCAGATCCAGGGCAGAGCTGAATCTGCGCATGAGTTGATTATGGTTGATGCTGTGGCAGAGAGATATTGGACGGTTGAAAGGGTCAACCAACATGCGTAAAAGTAATGCCAGATATCGAAGGCATCTCAAAGGACACAGCAGGTATGGAGGCGCGGACTTCCTTTCCGAGCGCGTTTCGATGGCCGACTCTTTCCGTGTGCCATGGTGCGATACGAGCTCGGCCGACACAGTGTGGCGTGCTGCTCTGGCCTGGTACGCGCCCTTTGGCAAAGTAGTTGATCTGGCGCCTTCATGATGCAGAACGGAGCGTTGGACAGTGCGTTAGGACCGGACTGGTTTTTTCAAACATGGGTAATTGCGCCACTTTTGCTCTGTAACGTCTACTCGATGCTCACATGGTTTGAACGGATTGAAAAGAAAAATGAATTTTGGAAAATAGTAACAAAAAATCAACAAATACTGCTCTTCATCTGGAAATGGCATAGTCTGTTTTGTGCGGGGAAAAGCGTAATAGGATGGTCACGCTTTATCTGTTTGAACCAATGAAGGACGGGCAACAGGCAGTGACCATCCGTATCACGCTGCTAGATGTATTTCCCGTTCCAATTGGATTTTCTTAAAAAATCTTGGATGCCAGATAAAATGAAAAAGATACTACTGTAAGTAAATTGCTGCAGCTGAGACAGCAGCGAGGGTTTCATTGCTGCCACCAGCAAAGAGGAAAGAGCCTCTCGGTGGAGAACGACGCTTTCTTGCAAAATTCGAGAGGGAAAAGGATACGGTGCACCTCGAGGAGCAACCTGTGATCGAGAATTTAGTTCACGCTCGCCCTGTGCGCTGCAGAGTGACACGCCCACATGCACGCTTATTACGACCACTGCCAGCGAGCACTTGCTACCTTATTGTCCCGGACCGATAAACTGCGGAGCCAGTAGGAGGACTTTCACATACCCGACCAGCGCAGCACTGATAGAGCGGACCCGCCTACAACTTTTCTCGCTGATTACCTCGTGTGGAAGATACTTTCAAGCGATATGAATTGAGTTTTTTTTGCAACAGCGCTTTAGTCGTGCATTGGTACACAACACTGGAGAAAGACGGAAGGTTGACGAGCATGGTGCGTGCTCAACAAAGGATGTATATGGATGAAATACTGTATGTGTTTGTTGTCTACTCTCCTTGTCTTCTCTCCCTCGGTCGGGACGCTCCCTTCCACGAATGTTTGCTTTCTACCATCGACGTCATCTATCATCCATATACAAGTACTGAATGTGCGTGAACGAGCGGCTTTTGTTGTACATGCCTGGAGTACGTGCAATAGTACACGAAGTACCCAAGCGGCAACCAGGGAGGAACCTTTTATGCCCACATCTCAACGGATCCAGTCAAAGGATTATGTCGCTCCTCGCTGCTGTATCAAAAGAAAAAAAATTACCCCTTCAATGTTCATACTCAGCGAGCATGTACAGTCGCCAGCGTGCGCGCCAGATTTCGGCGCATACGTCAGCATCCGCCCCGATGTATAGCAATACTGCATAAAATTCCGCAGTGGATGTGGGAATCTTTCCACACAAAGGGGACACAAAAGAAATTCCCATACACGTCCAGCATTCACTGGTACGGACAGTCTCTCCGCATAACGTCTAACATCTCTGAAGAAAACCTTGCCAACGTGACATTACTCGCCCTTTCGAGGGCGCCCTGGTGCGATGGCCACCGTATTTGAGTAAATAGGACGGTATAATGGCGTCAACGCTTTGAAATGCATCCGTCAGTTCCAACAGCCGCCTCCCCCACTACAAACTCCCAGCACATTTCTCCTGTAACGGGGCATGTATCCTATCCCATATGTTTCCCTCAAAAGGGACGTTTGTTATTGTGTACACGTGCAACGGATGTCCCATCCTTTGTCTTATCGTTCTAAAATCCGTTACAGATCATGTTCTACTGTACAGCCGCTGAGGGAAGAGCCAGACTTCTCATCTCAATGCGATCGAAACCGCCATCATCCACACCTTGATCACACGAGCACTTCTGCATCTGCCTTTCTTTTACAAACTTGTCCTTTCACTTGTCTGCTGCGAACTGCTTTATGAGGAAAACATCATGTCTATGGACGAAAACACCGAAGTTCAGGTACTCGTTGCGAGGCGCAACATCTCCCGCAACCTCAGTGTTTCTTCAAAGACACAGAGCACGCCTCAAAATGAGTATCATCTTGTACTTAAAACACTCTTCGTTTCTCGCCAATTCTCGGCTGCAATACTTACCCTTCTCTCGTGTCTCAATCACAGCCGTTCTTCCCGAACCACCGCCTCGTTTCTTTTTTCTGGCTCCGCTCTTCAAAACGCCGACAGTCGCACCATGTCTGCCTCACGCCGACAGCGAGCCCAATTCGCTCCCAATCACCTCTTCCTCCTTGCAATGTTTGCCACGCTAGGGTCGCCCGTCCGCGCCGCTAACCCGGTCAATACACCCATCATCCACAACGCTGCCTACGTCCACACTCGCCAATTCGCCCAGATCCCGAACGAAGGCGGTCACTTGGCGAAAATCGTCTGCCTTGTGCCCCAAGCTCGCTTTCTATATGTTTGCACCCTCTACTCGATCTACCGAGTCACCCGTTCTGGCAAAGTGACAAAATTTCTAGACGTCGGTCGAGCAATACGCGTGTCAACGGGGCGCGATCTGTCAACAACGCAGCGCATCCACGGCGGGGTTCGCAGCGTTGCGTTCCCCGTCGACTTCCGCAAAACCGGGCTGTTCTACGTGTCGGCCATGGAGACGCGGCCAAGGCGTCCGAGCAACTTCTGGTACATCTCCGATGTCCGAAACGCGATCCCTGCCGACAGCGTCGTGCTCGAGTTCCGCTACGACCGAGCGGGTGACCGCGTTGATAATATGTCGTATCGGAACGTGTTACGCGTCGGAATGCCCAAGTACGACCACACGATCCGGCAAATCGCGTTCCGTGGTCGTATGATGTACATCGCGCACGGCGACGGCTCGGAACAGGCTGCGACGGTGGGAGGCGGACAGAACGGCGACGCGCGCGGGAAAATCTTGCGCATTGACCCACGTGTTCCAGCCAGGTTTGGGAAGAAGAACACGTCTTCTGGGCGACCGGCCGTTCGACCGTACTCCGTGCCGAACGGGAACCCGTTTCGGGGCAAAGAAAAAATGCTCGACGAGATCTGGGCGCTCGGGTTCCGCAACCCGCACAACATGTGCTTCGGACGGGACGGAACGTTGTATGTCGCAGATACGGGGCGGTCCAACGTAGAGGAAGTGAACATTGTGCGCAGGGGGCGTAACTACGGGTGGAGCGTGCGCGAAGGTACGTTCGTGCACAAGGGCAGTAAGTTAATCCACGGGGTTGGGAAACTGCCGAAGAATGACGCGCGGAACGGGTTCGAGTACCCAGCCGCACAGATCGGGCATGAGGGACGACCAGGCGCAGGGTTCATCGGACAGGCGATTGCCGGGGCTTGTCCGGTGGAAAACGGGTCGCCCATGTCCGGCAGCTACTGGTATGCTGATTTCCCAAAGTCGGGTCGGCTGTTCTTCTCCAAAATCGGCGAGCTGAAACGCGCGCGCACGCGTGGGAACCCGCAGAAACTCACACAGGCGCGGACCATGGAGGCTATTGTGTGCCTCGAGCGCACGGTTGGACGTGGGAGGCGACGACGGAAGATTATGCAACGTGTGGAGACGCTTGGCGGGGCTGTCAGGGCCGAGCAGAAGTTTCGGCGGGCGGAGCGGGCGGACGTGCGGTTTGGGAAAGGGAGCCGAGGAGAGATTTACTGGTCGTCCAAGACAAATGGAAAGGTATACATTTTTTCGTCGTCGCTGAGGGGCGGACCGAGGGGCAAGTGTTGAGTTGAATTGTCTTTATTGTTGAAACGCCCGGGAGGAGGCGCGCATGTCCGGTAGGCGTGGCACGGGTCGAGCCTGCATCGAGGCGCGAAAGGGCGCGTGACCCCCTCAAATTTTCCGCAGGATAATTCACCCCTCCTGGTGATTCGGAGGATCATGGAGAAAAAAGATCTTCCGGACAGGTAGAAATCGATAAAGAGTACAAGTTTAAATTTAACATTAATAAATGAAACAATAGGAATGGTAATATTTTATTCAAGAAATGGAAATAATATTTCGTGAATGAAAGGATTTACTTTAATAAGGCACCAAATACTATTGCCTTATTAAAGTACATGCATTAATTTGAATGTACATGCGCCTACGTATAATGTAGGTTTTCATGAAATAAAATACTCATTCATCGAAAGACATAGAACGATTAGATGAAGTATAGTGCGCGCCGAAATTAAAAGTGCACCCCCATTTAGCCGTTTCTGTACAACTATAAGAAGTTACGTAACTTTCTATTTCTGCCAGGAGTATTACTTCCCATTGAAGAAAATGGGAGGCTTACGAGAGATGGAGATTTTTTCTGATTTTATAAAAAATGCATTATTGTCAGGAGCAGGGCTCGGGCGCAATTAATTGCAAGCTATTGCACTTAGATAATATTTTGCAATAACTATTGCAATAAGGCAGCCGTATTGCAATAATATTGCAATATTTCAATAGCATTTCAATAATATTGCAATTTGTCAACAAGTCTACAATATTATTGCAATGTCCGCACTTTATTGCAATAATATTGCAATAATATTTCAATAATATTGTAGTAATATTGCAATAATAATAAAGTAATATTGGAATTGTAATAAAATAATATTGCAGTTTTGCTGAATATCAATTGTTGAGTCTTTGAGTGACGTTTTGTTTCGAATTACAGATCCATAGATTTCCGTTTATTCCGTGCACTGCGTTATTTCCCGGTTTTGTCTCACAAAAAGGACTCAATTTGGAAGCATACCTTACGCGCCGAAAAATTTCTTACTCGTGGTCCGAACCGTCCTCACTACCAGAAGCCTGATCTTCAGAATCAGAAGCATCATCCTTTGCACCAGATACCTCCTTCTCAATGTCCACAATTCTCTGCTTGACGCGCTCCGTTCGGGCATGAGAAATAGCATGCGCCACTAGTTCTGCATCCCAGAATC
>JAVCKV010505391.1:0-11537 GCA_032274145.1 Herpochondria borealis | reverse complement strand
CTAACTGAGCCGAGTGGCACAATAGGAAGGGGCAAGAGGAAGCTTTAGCTGAAACGTAGAAGGTTGAGATCATCTCGTGTTCCACGGCTCATTGCAGTGCATTCAATCTCGGTTCTTATTTCAAATTTTCAAAAAAATATGCGCTTGCGCGGTACTTTCGAGGTTGAATTAAATTAAAATTAAGGCAAAAAATTTAAATCAGTATGCAGTTATGCAGTTATGCATGACCATGCGAAAACACCCCCGAACTGCACGATTATTTTTCTGTCGTCAATTTTTTCATGCTCTTATCGAGACTATGCGCTTAACGAGTGATGCTTTACTAAAGCACACCGTAAAACACGTGTAGTATAACCCATATAATATTCTACGTAGTACAGTACTAACACCACAGGGTTGTGATAAGACGTAGAATAGGTAGCATTACGGAAGCTACAGTATAATATGGTCAGAGAGCTACACATTAGCTCTTGGTTATGGGTGAGACGGGAGACGCGGTTAGCCGAAGGGCGTGAATTGGAGAATAATCCGAATTAAATGCGGGATTAATTCAAGAAATTACAACTCAGCCCTTTCAGCTAACTAGCTGTCTCAGAGGGAGTCGTAAGGTAGAATGTATTATACTACAGTTCATGTTCAGGGTAGTTTTTATATGTAAGAATTGAACTGGACCGACCATTCCAGGTCCAACTCTGCATTGGTGACTCTCGGTTTGGGTCGAATATTTCCGTTCATGAGCGGTTGGGAGAAACAACAATTTTACCCATCGGCTGTGATTTGTGAACGACGGTAAAAAGGGAATTCTGCCCTGTGATTGGTCGTTGATTGTAACGGCCATTTTAAATTTTAACGTTCATGAAATTCGTTGTACGTGCAGAACGGGCCTTAGGGTGCTCTATCACAATTTCTAGTAGATGCAGCGCCTTATCTTCGGTTGGTGAGCCCGAAACTTTCTTTTTTTCCTTCTTCTTGTTGTTTTCGTGTCTCTTGTCCCATTTCATAGTTGCTTCTATGTTTTTTAAATTACCTAAATACGACCGTGACACTATGTGCACGGATTTCGTCGTCGGATTTCATCGTTGCGATTCCACCTGACATCTACTGCTCCTTTTGCATTGCCAAAATCCATGCGTCTTCTTTCCAGTACTTCTCTGTCTCTTCCTTTCTCTTTTCAATAACATTTCGAACCTCTCGGAGATTGTGACCGTAACAGCACGGAAAGAAAGCGATGTTGTTTTCAGTCACATTCAGTGGTATGGCTATTCCTACTTTTTCATTATTCTCCCGACGAGCTTTAGTTCTTTTTAATCCTATCCTTGTGATTTGTTGCCTTTTTCAATATAGTAACATAATATTTATTACGTCCTTGGTTTTCCAGAGGAAACCAAAGATCTTAAAACCATATGCATGGGTCCTTCCCCTTTGTTTTTGCCCACACGTTTCTGGGCATTTGGTGAATTCTGTTTGTTTCCGCACTTTTTAAGTCGCCTCGACCGCAGTAGAGAGCTTTATTACGCTGTGCTAATCGAGTTACGTACGGTCGGGCCAGTTACTCTGTTTTTGTGATGGTTCATTTGCGTGAAACTCATATTCCCTTGAATTTATCGCTTCTTGGTGCTTCATTTTCATTGTTTTCTTTGAGCTTTTCTTTAGTGTGCCGACATGTCAGTTTTATCGAGGTGCCCGTGCGTGTTCAAGGATGGCAGTTAGTTAGGGAACGTCGTACTTTTCAGGCGGCGGACGAATTTCCTTTTCCACTACGCAGGGAAAACACCCTGGAAACCAATAATAAGGCATTGATCCGCGCAATGTTAGACGAATCCCTTTTCCGGTTTCCGCACAACTTTTTTTCATTTTAAATGCTAATGCCCTGGGAGGGTTGAATTTTTTCTGCACTGTTGGATCAGCTCAGAGCGTCACGATCAACGTGTGACGCCAGTTTCGCAGTAGCAGATCAGCTCGTGGCGTTACTGGATGTTATTACCATGGATGCGTACATTGCCAGGTAAGGAGCGTTTTAACGTAATTTGATTGGAGGAGGGATATCTTTTGGCTCTCGGCGAGCGGCTGAAGGCCGCTAACAAAAATCGTGTGGTATAAATGGGGGAGGTTTTTTGGTCGAAAGAATCTACTCGGGTACGTCGATCGGCCCCACGGCGGCCGGGCATCGCGGTTGTAGACCCGACAATTTCGTGGTACTCAAGGCATGCCTGAGAGTGTGCCGCCGGCGCACGGGGCATTCAGATATGACGCAAAGGCGCAGCGGCGCTGGGCGCCGCGAGAAGCACAGTATTAGGAACGGCGCGGAGGAAGATAGAGAGCTTCTGGTCGAGACAAGTGCAGCACGATGGTACGGCGCGAGCGGTGAACAAAACGGTCAAGAAATTAAATGTCCCTCGTGGATCACAACGGGACGGAAGGCAAACTATGGCGCGTCGGGAGGACTCAGCCCAAACCGTACGTGCGAGGGGATCACGGTGCGTACAATCAAAATCAAACCACCGCCCACTTAACCGTGGACCCGTTACTCTCTTATTTGATTCGTTGCGGCGGCGGCGCGCATGGCCACGAGCCGAACCAGGAGTGGCGGACAGTTTAGGAGCGGCATCAAAGCCTTAAGCAACGCAAGAACGCAAGACTGTGCATCCTCGGCACGTGCAGGTACGAAACAGAAGCACAACTTCACCCGCTGGGAGCCAGTCATCAGACAGCAAGGAAGAAGCACGCGTATAGGTGAACAGAAGCGGGTAGTACTTCAGCGCTCACTGTGATTCGCAGCACGCCTAGGACCAGAGAGGAAGGAAGGCCACGCGGAGGGAGCAAGGGAAGGTGGAATAGATGGAGTCGATTCAGTCCGCGAGGGCGAGGAACCAAGGCGAAGATTGGCCATCCTAGAGGGAGGCGGAGACCCGGATGTGTCGTGGTTACTGCCGGTTGAACCGGCGAAGGGTGTGCGGGTGGCGAGAGAGCTGGGAGCGTTGCATAAAGAGAAGGCGCAGGTGGAGATGTGGCCTCTAGACCGCCACTATCAGGAAGGAGTGGTGCGTTTGTGGGATCACAGCCAGAGAGAAATGGAAGGAACTCGTTCCTGTTGGTGGCAAGATTTCCCAACGAGTTCTAACAAAGGTCCAGGGCGCTGGGCTTTTTTTAAGTGGAAAAGAGAAGGCCAGGAGATAAGAGTAACAGCAGGGATTGATATTCCAAGACATAGACCGGATCCTATCTAACGCATACGGGGTTACAATCACGTTTGCAACTGATTCGCAGAGGAGGGATGTCTCGTCGAAGTCGAATGTCTGCAAGCAGCCGCAGAGAAGCTGGCAGAGCACTTCAAGAGCTGTGAAACGGCGCGGGAGTGTGGGAAACTGCCTAAAGAGGAGAGGGCAGTATAATAACTATGCGCGGCCCTAGCGCTCTTGTGCAGGTCGCCCGAAGGACTGGAGAAAACCCTATGGATAGGATTTCCATCCATCCCAGCGCAGATAGTCGCGAGCCTGCAGCATCAGATCGCCGCGAAGTCTGGGAAGTAGGACCACCGGAGCTCGGGGAGCAATTGGTATTGTTTGGTGAAGTGCGTGCTGGAGGAGAGAGTGTAAAAATTGATGGCGGACCTGGCGGCCGCTAAGTTCTCGGTAAGGAGCTTCGGGGAAGTGGACTGCCTGTAACTCTTTCGACAATCAGGAGCGACCAACCAGGACAAGCTAGCAGCAACAATCGCGGATACGGTTCAGTGCGTGAGAATACCGCTTGAAAGCGTGGAAAGGCACAAGGAGCCCGGCCCGAAATCGGGGGCAGGTTTCGCAGGGGGAAAGTTCGTGCTGTAGAAGAGGGGAAAGGAGGGTCAGTCGAATCTCGCCTTTGGTGAGAGGGTTAGCCTGGCTCGATGTCTCTGTTCGAACGGTTATAATTCCACACAGCTAAATGATGTCCGCATTCTGGCAGAAACAACAGGGCAAGAGATCAACAAGATCCAGGTAGGCGCGGACGAATCCTCGTCGATCGACACGACGGAGGACTTCAGAAGCAATGTCATGTTGACATAAGCGGCGCTTTGCGCCGATGCATCTATACAGCGTAATCTTGCCGAAGCTTTAGCGAAGGTGGCCACGATGCAGTTGACGTGCCGCGACTGCTGGAAACTGGAGTACTTTAGAGGACTATCATGGAAGGAGAAACCTCGGAGCAGCGGGAAGGAAGTTTAACTTACTTAGCGGGGTTAAGGACTGTTGGGCGGCGATCGAAGATATCTCGGAACTTCTGTGGGCGGCCAGAATGCTAGCACGGTGGGGCATCTGCTACACCCATCCGTTGTGAGCTCGGAGAGTATCATGGAAGTATTTTGGGCGGTGGAGGAGGTGTACGTAGATAGCGACAGCAGCGCCCCATTATTTATCTGGCGACGGCCTTTCTGGAGAGGATTGAAGAACATGCAGAGTGCGTCCGGGCCAAGACGGAAGGACGGGCCCAAAATCAATTCACCGATGGCGCCGTGGAACCAACGTGCGCGCCACGCGCTGGAGCTAGCGGAAAGAAAAGCGGAGACGGCCTGCTTGGCGGCTATGAAAGAAAAAGGTTTGGCGTGCACAACACGTGCTACAAGAGCAAGGATGGGTAAAAAGCAGTGGACTCGGATGGGAAGGCAGTTGCGTACCGATCGGGAGGTATCGCGCGATGGGGCATAGGCAGTCACAAGGGCTTCAGACAAATGGGGGTGTTTCAAAAATATGCCGCTCTATCGGGGCGATTGATCAGCCCCAGAGTGATGCCCCCAGAGACGTGTTCCTACGAGTACGGGACGGCAGGGTGTTTTGTGTGAGAGACAAGAGCATTGGCAGCGTCCGGCAGAGGTCCGTAACGCGATTCAACCAGGAATCGCTAAGTTTTGCGCGGCTTTAAGCGGCGTGGGTGTGCAGGGTTCGGCGCCTTTCGGAGTAGTGCTTCGACGAGGGCAAGCCGGAACGGTCTGCCAAGGTGTCAGCTTCGCATATTTATTATTAGTAGGCGCTCTGCGCTGGTTGGGGTATGAAAGCCGCGGCGTTCGGGAGGCTCCCCCCTTCCATGTCCTAGAAAGAAATCCTACTCAAGGAGTTGGACACCTTGGCCACGTTCACGTTTTTTTTGTTTTATAACCCTCGAGTGGACAAAGGATAGAAGCAAACGAGCTCAGTGGACTGCGCTCTAAACGTGATATCCATGGTTCAGGCAAAATCTGCCGTTCTTTATGACAGGTCTCCCGGACGGGCTCAGATGGTGGGGGCCGCCTACTGTTTCAGACGGATTTTTACGGGGCTCAGGAAGAAAGCACCACACAGAACGAAACGAAAGGCCTATCTACTTCAGCATCACCTGCAAGCGATGCTATGACATATAAATTATGTCTAACTCACAGCCTCTTGCACGTCACTGCATCTGCCACGCCCGTCCCGTCCGACAACAAAGCCGCAGTCACACCCACGGGCGTGTCGCCCGCTCAGAACTCTTTACAAAGCCTGCTTCGCAAGCCTGGTGTGAAGTTTGTGTCATTGCGAAAGGCCCACGGCACGAAACTGCATTGTATCGAGCTGGATAAGGAGGACTCTGCGAAGGTAGCGCAGCAGTTGGGCGGGAAAGGGAAGACATCGGGCAACCCCCATCTCGACAATGCGCATGTTGAAATTGTTTCTCGTGGACGGAACAGGTTTATATGCACAGGGAAGGGCCATTGTCGACTTTGCATTGGCGACGACTTTGACCATTAGCGGATGTGGAGTGCACGTATTACGATTATCGAACCATTTAATGATGTTTACATCTTAACACGGATAAAAAAATGAAAAAAGTAATATTTTCCTTTTCTGACTTTTCTCACGAAGACAACCATTCTTGTAGTGCCTTGCAGACGATCCAAAAAAATTGAAATACATGCTCTCTCATAATATAAATTTTGCATTGAAAATGATCTTCTAACTGCTTAAAATTGCTAAAGCCAAGCTGTTCGTGCGTCAACGAATAAAAAGTTGCATACTGGCGTTCAACGTTAGATATTATTTATCTCTCAATATCTCAGTGATTCAAACGAGCATAAACTCTCTGAAGGTTGTCAGGAAAACCGTAGCGATTTATGCAATTTTAAGGGTTGTACATACTTAAGGTGAACCTTTATTTCTTTATAACAACACAGGACACAGAAATATTTTCCCATGGTGCTCCACTACAGAATTGTTTACATTAGTTTGGATTCAAATACCGATGAGTGTTTTATAAATGCCTATTGCGCAGTACTATTTAGATTCATTCACTTTCAATTTTCGAAATATGTGTTTCATTCAAAGGGACGAGGATTCTTTTCGTAGAAAGGCAAAGCATGCACAGAAAAACACGGCATAAACACATTTTCTTCCACCAACTTTTTTTTGCATTGCGCGCGCGAAATTTTGTCAACTATCCGAGCTAAACTTTTTTCTCCAGACATTTGAAATACTTGTAGTTATTGGAATAGAAAGGCCCAAGTTTATAAAAAATATTTTAGAAATTCCAAAATATGATATTAATTTTAACTGAGCATTTTTTCTGGTAATTGGTAATTATGAAAACTGCTTTTCTCAGACATTTGCAGGAACATCAATTATCTCTCGTTTGTGCAATTGCAATTTCAATTTTTTATAATTTTTTCATTGCCAGTACAAATATATTTGTAGGAACGTTCGTGGTAAATATGCAAAATGGAAACAACTTTAAAAACGTTGTATTTTCTCAACTGTATTAAACATGATTTGCCTGGGTGCGCGAAGATCATTATTGATAGTAAGTAATAAATATCCTTCGTCTTTTTCCTCTTCTTCCATTCCGAGTGCCATCTTTGTCATAGATCATTAAAAACATTTACTGGCAGCTTTGATATTTCAAAAACAGTTAAAAGTCTTGTCCAGAATAATTAATACATATTTATTTTTACCACCATAACAAAAAACTAGGGCATGCATAAAAGACCATCATTGTAACAAACAAGTACTGTAAATGTACTGTTTGATTTTATTTTTTTATCAAATGGCCCAGTAGGGGTATTGTTGGACACGTTGTAGACTATATGCTAGTTCTAGATAAGTCTACAGTGTCATAATTATGTGCGTAAGTAGGTTGCACTTTATTGTAACCTGTAGGTTACAATTCTAAAAGTGTAAGCTACATTTTAGGGATTTTCTGAGCGTATAAAAAGAGGCTCTGACTGGAGCTAGGAGGGTATGTGCTCCTGGAAGCCAGCCAGCGACGGAACCATTGAGCCCAATACGACTACGACAAGATCCTGTGCACACCGACCGTCACAATCATATATCAACCATTTTTGCGGATCATTTTTATTTTTTCATGTTATTAGACAACCCTGGAACGTTCTGTGTATGAAACGAAACTGTGTAAAGTACTGTATATAGTTTATGTGTTCCTTGAAAGTAATGGAACCGTTCAAATATCCGTCAAAACTATTTTCAAATCATGTACAGAATTTACAGTATAACCAGACCTTCCTTTTTAACGTAGAAGGACCAGTTATCTTTGCTACTCTTTTCTCAGAATTTGCATAAAAATAAAATATCTTATCAAAGCAATTATCCTGATGGATTCTATATATGTTTTACCTATCTTAAAACGCGACCGGTCTATGTGTTTTATAGGTAGACCCATGCATGCATGAAATTGTCTTTTAAAATGTTTTTCTGTTCGAAACTAGCTGAAGCTTCACGGTAAAACGCTTTTTATGAATCCAAGTACAATAAAAATCGCACTAATGATAATGACACACACATCACTAAGAATGAAACAAATGACAATAATTTATTTATTTCAATTATTATTAAAATGAAATGCGATAGAACATAGAACATAGAAAAACTACCTGTATTGCTATGAAAAAACAATAGAGGCAAAAAATAGAAATATCTGCATTGCAATAAAAAAAAGCATGATATTAATTATTCCAAAAAGAGGAAATGCTACTTATACTGCAATTCAAAGCTATATTCAACAACTCGCTTAAACAATATCAAACTAATTTCACTGCTAATACTACTACATATAATAATAGTAATATTATTATTTTTATAATTAAAAACACGAATATTTAACAGTCCGCAGTTGTATAATAATGATACTCATAAAAGAAACATTGACAGTAAGGGATAACACATATTTTCCAATTGTACTTAATTTATCTTACAATTTTAATAGTAAATCTTTAATTGTATAATTAATTAAAATTACCATTATAAGAATAATTTTTATTGCTAATTCTAATATTACTATTCATCCTTTTAGCTGCAATAGTGTAATATATTAATGCAAAAATGTATAGTGGGCGTCGCGGGGAAGCGAACCCGCGACAGGCCAATCGGGCGACTCAAAGATCGCGCCGATTGATCCACTGAGACCATCTCGACTCTGTTTACGAAATGTCGGGTGCAGTCGTATGGAGAGTTATAGCCCTGGTCTTGTGGACATATGTACTGTAGACAGCTTCACAGTGTGCGACTAGCGCACAATGCTTCTCTACTTAGTAGAATAAGAGGCGACGCAGGCCTCCAGCTCGGAAGGTCCTCGCCATCGCTTCTCCACCAACCTATTGTACTCCACACCGTCCTGTCTTGATATGTTTTGTCTTAGCCTGTCCGACTTTGTCTTTAGCTGTACTCCACTATATGTATGAACCCGCCTTGAGCTCTTCAGAACCACGACAGAAAGATATCGATTTCCTTCTCTCCGTGACGTCGGGCACGGACCGCGGGCTACATCGCAGTCTGCGCTACTTTTTAACAGACTTTTTCACCTATTTCGTTCAGATTCGCCCAACGATCCGGCGAGAATTTAAGTCCATCAATATACACTTAAATCCAAAACACAGCGAAGTACAAACGGAATACAAAGGCGTGGATCAGGTCTCGTTTTCATTCAAACATCGGGACATTTTCGAAACAAAAGTGCCTTATAGCGCAGAGCCGCTTCACGCGTTGGAAAGCACCCTTGAAAGCGTCGCATTACCGTCACAGGTGGGCTGCCGTTCTTGGCTTAGAAAGAAAACATCTGCGAAAATTTGTTATCAATATGCGCATAACAACGATTGGAACTATAAGTACTCCGTACGATCCACCTGCAGTGCTACCTTGACAAATGCACTGTCTTTTCGAATTCCAGTTTCAAGAATATTACCGAGGGGATATCCATCATGAGCAAGAGGGACAACGGCGTGTATTTTGTCAGAGTTCAACGTTTCTTGTCTTGTCCTGTGATCGTGTCTAGATTTTTTGTGGACCAAGGCACAATGTTCGGTCTAACATAGCTATGATCTAATGTGAGGAGAAAGCATTACTCTAATTATTACTTAATTAGAGATCATCCCTGCAACCTCTGAGTACACATCCGATTTTAACGTAAACACTCTTTGAACCTGTATACCCACATGATATGTCCACCAGTACTGAAGACCTGATGGCAGAACATCCTTAGTGTTGAATTTCATGAATGGAACCAGGCCATGTTGTAACGTACTAATTCAGCATGCAGTGTCATTTTTGGTTCTAAATTGGTCAGAAATGGCCGGATGTTTAGTTCTGCGTTAAGTTTTGATTCAAGCGTTGGTAGATTTGTGTCGCCTCTGAGAATGGACGGGAGCGTGAGCGATTTTACCGGCGTGGCACGTCAAAGAGTTTCGATATGCGAATATGTAAACAACACTCGATCCTGTGCCGTAATTGAATCCAACAGTGAAGTACAGAGCGTTGCAAAAACAAGCTGACCAGTTCAATTCTGAAAAAAGTCACATAATTTATTGTGTAATTAACGTGTGCACCTCGCATGTACGGTGAAGATAATTTTTTGTTCCAAATATAAGCTTACACACACACACACTTTACTCATAATAAATCAAAGAAGGTAGTCTCAATAGTTTATCGTCTCCCCTTTGCCTTGAACTGTGGCAAGGCAACGCCTAAGCATGGATTTAATGTGTCTTAAAACAAATAAATCTCCAAGTGAAGCTAAATTTTGTAAAATCCCTTTTTTCAGGTCAGTTACAGACTTGTAGTAGATGCCGCCAACGTAAACTACCCTAGAAAGATAAAATCAGATGTTCTCGTTTTAATTAAGATATGGAGACAGAGCAGGCCAAGGTAGAACATCGAATTCCATTTCAAAAAGAGAAATCCTTCACTGCATTTTCAGTATGAACAGGAGTGTTATAATTCATTTGCATAAAGTCAACTCTATGATTTTCATACGAAAATGGCAGCAGTTATCCTTGCAACACATTTACTTAATTGAAAGATTTCAGTGTGGTACGGATTAGGCAAAAAATAGTTTTATTCATTCGCGCTTATCCCAGCCCAAACCATAACCGATCCACCGCCACTATGCCGAAGTATTCGCTTGGGCGCGTAAATTTGATACCAGTAGTGCTTGGAGCCACCCAGTCCGTCAAGAATGAATTTCTTCTCATCTGAAAAGATAATTCTATTCTGATATTGTCCGGAATGACAGTACTCCCTACCAAAATGGAACCCTTCGTTTATCGAAAATTCTCAGTGAGGTCTAAACTTTTAGAAACCTTAGCAAAGGGAAAATTTTCGAGCTGCGCTATGTTGCGCCAAAATTTCTGACGGAATAAAGAAAGCTTCAAGGATTTCTTGAGTTTCTTATAGAATGTTATAATTTCCCTTAGATGAGCAGAATTACGGCGTTTATCCTGCACATAGAGTTTTTTTCGGACGGCCTGTTATTTTGGGCTTTCCGTTAGTTTTTGGACTCTTTTAAAACGAAATAACGGAATAAAATTACAGTGCAATGTACGCGAAAATTTATGTGTCAGATTATTTATGAAACATACTGTATAGATTTTAATGAAGTATTTGGTGCGTTCAGAAGCTTTCTAAGATTCCAGGTTTCTAAATTTTAAGAGTAATTGGAAAATGCAATAAGCTGAATTTTCTATACGCGCGGGCATATAATGCAGGAATGGATGTGTAACCCCTACATTAATGTTTTCGCAGTCCGATGAAGCGTACAGGGTTACCGTGAGATTGTGCGAACTAACACTGAGTAGAACGGCCATTTATAGGCACATCACTAGTACTCGTCCAGAATGCCATCTGACTTTTACAGACGCAGGAGGGTTACGCAAGTCGCATCGTACGGGTTTTCGCGCGAGGGGATGTTAGGAAGTTCTTTCCTGGCAGGCCTCCGCGAAGTGCCTCCAATTTTCAGAAACATTAATATTTTCGCGCCAAGAACTTCAGTTCTGAAATAATTCAATTGGTAACTTTTTGGAAATTTAGAATTTTTGGTTATTTCTGAATGCACCCATTCTTGCAAAAGAGCTCGCAATTATTCGCTTTAACGGAATTCATTGTCATGGAAAAGTTGTGCATGACCATGTGTGCATGACCATACAGTTCTTGTTGAGAATAAGAATTGACGTTCTATTAGTACTGCAGTACGAATTAGAGTTTTGTATATTATTGTAACTAGAAATTAGTTAAGCAGATTTAAACAAACTTGGACGGATTATTAGGTAA
>JAVCKV010505280.1:0-11539 GCA_032274145.1 Herpochondria borealis | reverse complement strand
CGTCGGACGTCGCGATTGCCTTGTTCAATGAGTGGGCCTTCAAGTATGGCCCACCTAAAAACCCTTATCTGACAACGGCTCGCAGTTTGTCTAGGCTTTCTCTCAAAGTTTTTGCCAACTTATGAAGGTCCACAACGTTTTCACTACAACGTACCATCCGCAGACCAACGGCCAGGCCGAACTTTTCAACCGGTCGTTGACTGCGATGTTACGTTGTTACATTGAGGACCACCCAGCGGATTGGTGCGAGTATGCACGCACTTTTTGCTACGCGTACAAAAACTCCATCCACCGTACGATCCAGACAACGCCCTTTGACATTGTTCTCTCGCGCCCGCCACCCGACTTCACGATCCTACAGACATCGCGTCGTTCCAAACGCAAAGGAACGACGCTCAATCGTGCTGATTATGTGGCGAGGCTGCGAGTGGCCATTGGCACAGCCAAGGCGAGTCTCCGGCAAACCCAACTGAAATACAAGGCGAACTTCGATCGACGCCTCCGACGGGTTCGCAAGCTCAAGGTTAATGACGCAGCCTACCTTGACTTTAAGAATGGTGCCAAGAAGCGGGACAAGTTGTCTTACCAGGAACACGGCGCGTTCCGCTTCCTCTCTTTTAATGAGGACAATAACATCGCCGTTATTCAACGCGGCGATGTGACGGAACGCGTCAGAATGGATTTCCTCACTCGTTCTCCAGCCCATGCGACGGTGGTATGTCCAACGTACGACCCCGATCTTGCTGAAACTCCGCACGATGTTGCAGACAATAACCTAGAAGGCGACTGTTGATACTTCAACGGGATCCTGGACCATCGTACTTTGGACGACGGTTCAACGGAGCTCAAGTTGGATTGGGATGGCTATCCGGCGTCATGGGCCCCTCGTGCTGATGTCCTGGAAGAATCTGTCTCGCGATATTTTGCCCGCCGTTCCGCCGCGCGTCGGCAACCTCTCTCGCACGGTAATGTTTCTCTCATGACGCAGCGGGAAAACAACTGTCCGCGATATCGGATAACCGAATGGATGCCCCGGTCTTACGTTTCTGATCTTGAACACATGGCCTACTTCAGCCACCTCGCTGACGAACGCCTTGCAGCTTTCTTCAGCTCTCCCTCTTCTACTCCTTATGACGCACCCGCCGGGTCGTCGGGTCTTGCATTGGGGGCGGCTTACAGGGCCTCAGTCATGGCGCAGTCGTCGGTTTGGTGACCGGCAGTTCAGGGTTCTCCCTCAGACTTGTTTCATTTCCCGTTTCCATTCTCCCTTTCCTTTACTTATATACAGAGATTCATCAAACATCAGATTCGCGCCTTCGGCGTGACATCTCTTCAATCATCGAGGTACAAGACTGCCTATGCAACTCCCAAAACTCACAATTCCATCCATCATAATTTCATCAGTCTTCAAGGAGTGCATTGTCAGTCATCAAGTTTAGTTACTTCGGTCTGGTCAGACGTCGCACCTCGAAGCACTACGTGGGTAGCAAAAAGGTTCCACGGAGGTGGTGTACAGAGGTGCTCGCCTGTCGGTACCAAATTGGCTCCCCGCCTTAAGTACCGATAGTCAACGTAAGAGCCGTCCTAGCACGCACGCTGTCTCTAAAACCACGCCGGCCGCTACCAAGTTCGGGACACGCTGAAGCGGCTGCCGGGATCCAACACCGTTATCTGAAGACCCGAAGGTCAACCGCTGGGATCTGCACACGAAGAGGCCTTAATCAGCGCGCGCGCATTGTGGACGACAACACCGAACGATATTCGGTGGGCCGCCTTCGGCTCCATTAAACTGCCGCCAGCATGGTACCCTCAGCAGGAACTCAAGCATACTCCTCGAGGACAAGCAGCCCTGCATTCGTGCTTTCGGTGCGATATAATCACCTCAAACTCAGGCGCCTTCAGCGCCTGTTCTATGCCTATAGTGATATTTTAGTCGTGCCTTCGACGCGACATCTCTCAAAAGGCCACAGTGCGGGGTATGCAAGAAAAGGGGTTCATGCTTTCGACATGAATGGGGGTACGCGGGGAGCTCATCAGTGCGCAGCATTTTAGTTCCCGCCTTCCAACGAAAGCGATAACAAAGGCGGTACCACGGGTGGAGTTGGAAACAGGCGCCTGCGGCGCGTGGTTAACCACCCATGGTACCATACATGCGATGATCAATCAGGTGGTTTTGCAGTGGATAAAAGGGAAGGAGGTTGGCCTGAGTCGCGCCCTTCGGCGCGACAACCCCTTCATATCTCCCTTTTTTGGTTTTTTCATTGTTCGTTCTGAGATTTTGGTTTAGTGCGAGAGTGGAACAGGCGTCGAAGGCGCCTGACGCCTGACGCACTGTACCGTGGAATACGTTGTTAAGCCCGCCCGGAACAAGGAGGCTAAGACCCGCGCCTCCTCGCGCGCGTCACCGCCCTTTGCCTGGCGGGCGTGATGGTGTGTTTTGGCAAGCCGCTAACGCGGCGCGGCGATATGTCATGAAACTAGGGCGTTGCCCGTAAAGTCGCTCCTCGAGGCGCGAAGTACCCCCTCGCTTCTTCATCTTCCCCGCTCCCCCTCGCACTCCCCCCATTACAGGCGCCTGCGGCTCCTGGTTAGTGCGAAGAGTAGCGGTGTACCCTCTTGGCAGCGTCGCGCGGCGTAAGGTACCCCGGCTCCTGGGGAAGGGGGCGGTGGCATGTAATCATCAAGTGTGCAAAAGGTGTCCGCGGCGTGATGGGAAGTTATGAGTCGCGCCTCGAGGCGCGACGTTCTCCCCATCATCAGTCGGCGCTGCTGTGGTCGGCTTGGGTTGTACTGGATGGAGCACGGAAGGTTTTTGCAAGAACAGAACAGGCGCCGTGGGCGCCTGAGGTACGAGGGTACAACGGGGACGGAGATGGCAGATAATCGTGTGCCGTGGGAGATTTAATGGGCCAACCACGCGCCATCACACCCACGGCGCGCGAGATTTGGCCTTGTGTAGAGGGAGCTGCGTGAGGCGGCGGAATCACCCTTCACCACTTTCGGAGTCGAACCCTTACCAGCAAATTAGTCCATGGGTTTTTAGAAGATGGGGAGGCTGTGAGGTACGCCACGTGAAGGTCCGCTTCTTTTAACGGAGTATCGGCGAAATATGAGGCGATCTCTGATTCCGTGGAGAAATCGCAGGTCGGGGGAACAGATCCTGGATATTTCACTGCTCCTGAGCTGTATCATTTGACAGGGCTACGTTTCCCAAAAGAAATTTAGACGCAAATTCCACAACCACACCTTTTGGAAAACGCCTCTGGTGAGGAGAGAAGTTAGTGAGCATTATTTTGAAAGGTGTATTATCCTTAACCCCGTGAACTCTGTTCATCACACTGAAATTGTACCGCTCCACAGCAGAGGCCTTCGTTTCAGTGATTATTATTCCCTTCAACAAAGAAGTGAGCAGGACTCGTGTTTAGGTTCCCGGTACCAAATTGCAACTCTTGGACAGCCGAACGGCCGTTAGGGAGTTTTCGGTCCCCGTCCGCACCTCTTTCCCTTCAGAAAACTTCGCATACTCAACAATATCCCTGTATAGATCTTCCCATCGCTTGCCAGGTTTATGTGCCCTAGGATAGGCATCTTGTCTCTTGTTAACTTTACTAACTCCTTCCTGCACTGTATCGCATAAACGTGGCGGTCAAGGTACTTCATACCAAGCAAAACGGGGCACCAAAGCTGACCAACCACGACTGACGTGACGCGGTACAATTCATTGAAAAAACTAACACGTATCAACACTTCGAGAGTCTTATCGAGCAAGTTTCCGGAGGCGTCGAAAAGTTTGGGTAAGTCTTTGTTCGCTTTAATGAAGTTTTGCGAGGCCAGGGGGAGGAACTACGCCGGGTAACTTTTGGCAAGAGCCGGTATCAAAAACAATAAGCGTCGGGTTATTCACCTTCTCTTTCGTTCCTATGGAATCCTACACCGTATAATGTAGGGTAGCCATGACCAACCAAGCGAATTTTTTATCCACTTCATCTTCCTCATGGGGTGCCCCCTTTTGGGCGCCCCTAATTATTTATCTCGATTTTTCACCATCTGTTCACAGTCCTTGTACACCATCGACCTCCTTGAGGCCTGCCACATGCTGCTTGCCCATAACCAAACCTGGTCTAATAACAACCACGGTTTGCACATGGAAACGTTCTCGAAGCTTTTAACGGCTTCCTTCTCTTGTGGACCTGCGGCTGAAATTTTCCCATGGATAACGTCCCTTCTTCGGTTGCTTCGATGGGGGATGGGGAGTAGTTGTACTCACATCATAATTATCTTTGTCATTAAACACTACTCTCTCCTTAAAACCTTCTTTTGGGCGAGTATGTGGGAGGGTGACTGGTTTCTCTCGCAGACCATCTTTCCGTACTCTTTTTCCCATCTGCTGCCTTCCAAAGATGTCGAATTCACCTTGTGATCATCCCTGATTATGGCAACTGCTTTTGTGTCCGCCTCGGGTGATTTTTGGTTGCGGGTAGGGCTGGCGTCTGTGTGGGTGCAAGAAGTATCTGTTGAGGTCTATGCTGGATTACATGCCCACCACAAAACCCGCGACCGCCTCCGAGTGCTGGGAAGCGACCACTGTCGCACGCGAACAACTTGAAAGTTCCAGCTGGAGCGGGTAGCGTTTTCTGCACTTTCATAAAACACACGTAAATATAGAAGTCGGCGTTTTGATGGCTTTCGAAGTTTCGGATGTGGACCCGGACAGTCAAACGTAACTTGAGAGCAGCAGTTCTCCAAGATGGGAAAAAAGTTAATTCGGGATTGATTGGGCGCGACACGCGTATACGCCTTCGTGGCTTACTAGAAATAGTTAACATGCATTAGGAATTTTTTGTTACTTCCACCGGTTCGACCCAAGGTGGATGTTCTACAGTACTATGGATCTAAGGTCAGCGTACAACACGGTCATTCTCTGGATACTCCGGACTCCCACCGTAGGGACTCTGTAGCTTATAAGATGCCTGGTACCAACGTGCTTTCAATAAAATGTACCATCATCAACCAAACTCCCTTTGCATCAACATCACTACGTTCTGTGTACCACCGCCTTGAGCATCCCGGAAACGGGAGCATTCAACTGTGAGCGTGACCTACGGTGCTGCTAACTGCGCGGCTTCAACGCTGCGGCCAGACCTGCATCTTCTGTTCCAACAACAAAATCTCCCGACTACGTTCCCGCTGAATCGCAAGGAATTTGGTCGTGATACCCTTAGTCGGACACCAACCCAAGCTTGGCGTCTACCACGGCGTCGGCCACCACCGCCTGGGCGAGTACCAGGGTACATACCTTCTCCTTTCATATGCATCATATTTTCTCTAACACTCCTTCACGGAAAGGTTCTCCCTGATCTGATGCAGGTAGTAGCAATACGCGAAGAAGATGCGCTGACCCAGGGAGAGCCTTTGGCAAGAGATGGTACTGTGCCCCATTTCGCGACAACTTCATCATGAGAGCTGCCAGCATTCCTCGGGGATCACGGAGATCGCTTGGTTCAGCTTCTCGGACGTGAAGCTTGGAACTTCTATCATCACTCGTATGATTGAATCAGGATTAAACTAGGTGCGATAGATGGCCTTCTTGACGGCTCCGTCCGTGATCAAGTAAATTTCATCCAAGCATACAGTTTAATTTACGACATTGACGGGATCGTTGGACTTACTATGCTTCTCAGGTTCGTCTCCAGTCGGCTTCTTCGGCGTAGTCTTCCTCGATGGGGAAGGGAACCCAGGTGCCATGGCTGATTTTAATTTTGTCATCTTCGAAGCCTTTTCCGACGTCTTGCGAGCCAGTTTGGGGGTCGAAGTCCATGCAACGGAAAGCTTTTGGGCCTGGTAATTCCCTTCCCTCATCGCGAACTGACGAATTTTGGCAACTTTTTCCCTTTCGTGCCGGGGGATTTCTTTCACTCGTGTTTGAATTTGCTCACAGATGGACGCCTTTATCACCCGAAATACCCGTTTGGCCATCTGTGCCGGCGGAAACACCTCGTGTCGTACCTTCGTCAAGTCCTTCATTCGACGGATGAAATAAAAGACCGTCTTGTTCGGGCGCTGACTAACTTGTATAACTTCCTCGTACTCATGCTGTAGCATGGAGCAGGTCGTCAGTCAGGTGCGTCTGCAGGAGCATATGCGCCATATGGGGCCAGATACAGGTGTACGCGCCGCTCGGTCCCAAGGGTCTTGGGGATATGTATTTGTCGTACTAGTCCTCGTCGCCATCCTACAAGAAGAACTAACAGGCACGAATGACCAAAACTTTTACATCGCGTTCATGGCCTTCTTGAAGGTTCCGAGGAACTCAAGCAAGTATATGGGTCGAACCCGTCGAACTGACGCAGTGATTTATACGAAATATGGGCCTTCTCCTTTACACGGTACAATTTCCTGAGCTCCAGCTCCCTCGGGACGGCTTTCGTGTTACTTAGGAATTAATAGAAATAGTCAACCACATGCCGGACCGGGTGCAACATCGCCGTTATCAGAGTAAACAATGGATCCGAAGGTCCCAAGATTGACTCGGGTGGAGGAGCGAGCTATGTCGACCACGGGAGCCCGTGGTCAGTCTTCACATAATCTTGGGTCGATGCGTACGGGCCCACCGTGGGTGCGGTATCGATTGCCGCACCAATTATAGGGAAGAGCGATGATGGTACCACCGATCGGGGCCAAAATTACGTGGGTTGTTCATGGGCAGCCTTCACCTCATCCCTTGGTCACTGGACATCTCTACCAAAATTTTCCAGGGAGCGCGCTCGATTCGTACGTCCTTCATCGTTTGGACGCACCTAACCGGTGCGTCCAGGAGCTTGATTGATCATGTCGAGGGTTTTCTTATGTTCCTCGACCTCCGATTTGATGTCTTGATCTGATTCACTGGAGTCATTTTCCTCATTCTTCATGGAATCGACTTGGGACTGAGCGGATCCAAGCCCTTCCTCCACACCTGAGAGCCTTATGTTAAACTCCTTCATTCTCTAACCCATCTGACGTATGACAGTCATCTCTTTCTGCATCTCGGAAGTCTACGCGGATTGTTTCTCTGTGATTTCCAAGACGTGATGCAGGAGGGGCCTGAACCATACGGGGAGATCCTCCTCAGATATCACCTCTAATACCTGAAAAGTTATCTAGATTCCCTCGGTGATTTCAGTCCCTTAATTTTCACCGCCAGCTGAACGCTCCTGTAGTGTCTTGGTTCCATCAACCAACTTGTCAGAGCTCTCACCTTGAATGCCCGAGGTAATAGCATGAGAGAAATGCCGACGCGTTCTTGTCTATTTCGGATGACTTCGAACCATCCCTTCTTCTCCGAAGCTCGGCGCTTGCGCGTTTTATCGGTCACTTTCTTGTACGACGGAGTGCCACTCTCTTAATCTGAGAAGGTTTGAGGTTTCCAGGTGGTTTTGGTATTTCGCTTCCTTTTACACCGCGTCGAGCGGTTTGGTACATCTTCTTCGCATTCCCTTTCAGGTAGTACGGAAAAACTACGAGCCCATGGGAATCGGACATGGCGAGGGTATCGTATTCCTCCAGAATCCTGATCAGGAAGTCGAAGACCATTATCTGTTCCGAACCATCAAACTTCTGATAGCCGATGGAGGTGTTCATTTTCTTGATAAAGCTGCTGATTCCCTGGTTATTCTGCGAGTTACGCGCTTGCGCGCAGTTGCATACCGTAGAACCGGTAATACAGGAGCCTGTCGAAGCAGGGTTCAGCTGGCTTTATGAACGTGAGGGTGCCTAACTTTGGTCCTTTCTTTCTCTCAAAGAAGTAGATTGGTTCCGCGAGAGCGGCTTTATCTTCTTCCGTTGTGGTAAAACCTCCAAGTTCCTCACGATCCAAATCCTCTTTAGAGGTGTCCAGTTACTTCTTTACCATGGTGGTCTTTCTATAGCGGAAGCTTGATCCAGCCGCTTGCGCGGACACTGCTTCCTTCTTTACTTTCGTATCAGCAAATTGGACGTGTTCCGTCTTATCTTCTGATTGATGTCGACGGCTTACTCTTTCACTCTCTAGTAAGCCTTTGACGTGGGAGCGTAGTTCCTTGACGGTCTCATTCATTATCGGGTCACTGACAGTCGGGCCGGGAATGGCGGTCTGCAAATCGGGTGCAACCTTCATTTCCGCTATTTTCCCTTCTATGCGCGTGAGCGCTGCGTTTATTAGCTCGGCCAACTTCTCGAAGAGCATCCGACATCGGCCGAAGTTTTCGGTCAGCTTGGTCCGCGAGTCGACGCGGGGTCGAAGATATTCTATTGCCTACAGGCGTTCGGCAAGAACAATCACTGCTGCGTTCACATCGCTTTTGCGATTGAGGTTGGCCTATACCTGCTCCAGGCGGTTGGAAAGGTCTTGGTTCTTGACAGCTTGCTCCTCGCGGAGCTTGTCCTCCATCTGCCCGTCTTCTTCTTGGCAGATCTTACGGGATACCGCTTGCGCGGGAGGTTCAGCGGCCCCACCGCGCGAGCTCGTAGGCATCTCTTTTCTTTCTCTCACCTGTGTGGATGGCCAGCTTCTAGGTCGGGAGACCAGTTTGTAGAGAAAAACCTTTCAAACAAGCGCTAGAGCGCACAAAAACCCGCCACACCGGTACGCGGGTAGAGGCAGGTAGCTGCAGAGCAGGGGGTTCGAAGCCTACTTTTCAAGTAGCCGTAGAGTGGTAGAGAAAGGCCCGTGAGTGCCGAAGTCCTATAAATGTGACTCGAGGGACAAAGGTCCGAGACAAAGAAGTGAGGTTGAAGACGAGAAGTCGGATGTTGCATGGAAAATCACTTGTATTGAGACTCTTTCAAAAGACTTCGTGAACCTGTTGCCGAGTTTGTTTACTGTAGATTACCTGCCGTTAAGTTGGGTTCTAACCTCCACTTTATTTGAGCACTACAGTATCTTATCGAGGATGCCTCGCAAGCGACTTACGTGCACCCATGAGGATGGTTTAAATTGGAAGGGTCGGAACGAATTGCTGCGTGAGATGCAGTAAGATTCCAGCCCATGACAGGAGGTTATTACAGCGCGAACTATGCATAACCGTAATTAGATTCGTGCTTAAGGTCAGCCTGAAGGGCCTGAATGGCCCGAAGGGTCAAAATTGGACGTTGGAGCATCGATTTCAAGCGCCCATGAACCTCCATCCCGGAATACAGCGCCAACTGCCCTGTATTGTCCATAGTAGCCCCATTTATTCGTCTGAATAATCCCGCGTCGATTACTTGAATATTCATGTCGGCGGCTTTGAGTTTATGAATCGGGCCGCCGGTTATTGATACTCTTAAGCGCACAATTCTGCCTGGATATACTGTATCCGCCAAATTGTTTAATTTTCCCCGAAAACTTTCGCGTCTTTTCGCACCACACGCAGAATTCATGATATGTTGGGCAAATACCAACTCGTTCTCTCTTTTCGTTCTACTTTGAGCACCAAGCCTGAGAATCGAACCCTGTTACTATTTTCTTCCCCTTTAATACCTATCTTTGCATGATGCGATCTCTTTGTACTTCCCATCTTGCTCCTAATTACTCTTAGCACTTCTCCTGGTATATTCCATCTTTTTAGAGCATCCAACTTCTCGAATTCCTCCTCACTTCTTCGCCTCATACTTTTGTCTCCTGAGTTACATTTCTTTGATTTTAGCTGTTTTTCTTACATTTTACGGCTACTCGTAAGGAGATCCTCGAACTCTCTTTCTCTTCAGCTACCTGCTTCTACCCATGAGCCGTTGTGATGGTTTTTTTCTGCGCTCTCGCGCTTATTCAGTAGTTCTTGCACGACTGTACGCAATTGCTACAATATCTTATACTATAAATGCAGGAATGAATTTTGGGGGGTGGGGATGCGTAGAGGAGTAACACCCCAAATAATCGCGATAAACGCGGTAAGTGAACAGATTCCAATTGGCATGCATTAACATAATAGTTTTTTATTCAATCCAGAGGGATGTTATTCCAATGAAATCATTTTTCACGGAACTGTAACTCGATTGGATGTACAAACAAGCCTTTCAATTTATTCACGACCCCCCATGCCCTCCTTGCTCTAAGAGCAATTCTATTCGTGGATGCAGGGCCGTATTACTGACTGACTGACTTTCCAGTTCAAAAAGTCAAAAGTCATCACTGTTTGGACTAAAGTCAGTCAGAAAAGTCATTAAAAAGTCAGTTGTATCTTTTTCTACTTTTCAAGGCATTTAAGGCCTACCATGTAGACAATACGCTTGAATGAAACTGCCTGAGGGTTAAGCAAGCCCTTTTGGGCACATAAAATGTCCTCTAGCTCCATGTTGACAAAGCATCGGATAAGTTCGACCATCTCCAGTGTGCTGGTGAGCAGTGATTGACGCTGGGTCCCCTCTGTCCTTCCTAAGTCGCTGAATAAGCGTTCAGCACTCGCGGAAGACGCTTGCGATTAAAACACGGCACGAGCGACAGTGTTGAACGGCACAGGAATGATTGCTTGAACCCCACTGTTGCATTTTTTCCAGTACTGGAGCACTGCATTCGATTCTTTTCTGCCACTGTATTTCAGTGCACTGCGTATATCTGCATGGAGCAAACCAAAGAGGACATTCAATTGCTCTTTTAAGAAACCGCTATTTACTCCGTGCTCGCATGCCTCACGGTCCACAGCTCCATGTAAAAGCTTAAGATAATTCTCTCGTTCGGTTTCAGAAGCGTCGAGAAACTCAAGCTCGCACTCATTGACATCCATAACGGCCGCTATGTGAAATAGGAGTACTCTGCGTGAAGAGCGCATATGCATATCAATCTCGCTTTTCTGCTCGAAGTGGTCATCATCTTCATTTGATGGATGCCACTCTAATGCCGACCTCGAAACAGTTTTCCAAAGGGAACCCAAACGGTGTTGAATTCGCTGTGAAATATCAACGGCTAGGTCTTTCGCACATGTCTTGCGAAGATCTGTTTCACGAGCATTGTTTCGATCGATACAGTGAACTGCAACAATTCGGATTGAAGGAGAAGACTTTTGTTTCTCATCTCCTGCAGCATCAAGCGTGTCTTCCGAGGGGGCATCGGGAGCGTAGAAAATTTTCTTATTATGAACCATCACTCTTGCCATCACGAGTAGTGTTTCTTGCAGTTCCTTAACAAGAGGAGGTGCCCGAGACATTTTTACTGTCTTGTAAGCCTCAAGCTGTCGTACAAAGCCACGAACTTCTGCAAGAACGTAACTTATTTCAGCTAGCGTGTTTCTCTGAGCTTCGTTCATTCGTGGAAGTTCATCGTTGCAAACGTTCAACTCATCAGCGACGCGCTCGATGTTGTCAAACTCTGTGAGGTGAGTCAACATGGCACTTAGATGAGAGTTCCAACGCGTAGGAATGTCATGTTTGAGACGGGGGATTCTATCCTGCGTCACTTCCGCACTCAAATGCTTTTGCCGAAAGAGCTGTGAGGCTTTCTGGTGATCAGTGAAGTACTTTGTGACTTTGTTGACATGGTCCATGTAGTGCTGCCAAGGAGTAGCGCTTTTGAACACATTGTTCACGCACAAGGCAAGCGTATGCACCA
>JAVCKV010505169.1:0-11543 GCA_032274145.1 Herpochondria borealis | reverse complement strand
ACACTATTGGGATTATGAAGCTAGACTACTTGGATGTTGACTGCAATACATGGGTTCTTCTTCCTTCCGCACAGCAAGATTGGTGCCACGAAGCCCACCAAGAACAACCCAAGATTCACAAGCCAGAACGGAGGATACTCTGTTGAATATTGATCGATTCGTAACGCTCTGAGTTTGGTTCCACGCATTGACTGTAACGCTGGCGGTTCATTTCTGGTCTGCTGCATTCCTCGTCTAGCCAGAAAGAAAGAGTCTAGGGTGGGCTCCTTCTTCAGCATGCCTTCCCACGCCAACCGGGCATCCTGTTCCTTCTCCGCTCGACAAAGGTGAGCGATTCTCTTCTTGCCCTTCTTGGTGTGAGCGGAACAGCGATCACCATCTGCCGGGAAGAAATATGCTTCGTCGCACCCTGGCGGTTTGTGGACGCAAGAATGATTGGGAAGCTCAATCTCTTGAGAGAAGAACTCCTTGTGCCAAGCCTCCTCGCATCCGTTCCCGTTGAAGAGTCTTATACATTCTTGCACATCCAGTATGCCCATCGACTCTCGATACCATAGAACTGGATGGTCACCATATCCCCTCTCTTGCGCCATGATGAAGCGACGTTCTATATCATAATGGTCAGCTTCATGACAAGCCGTTTGTGGAACAAAGATGTCGTTGTTTCTGTGAAGAGGCATGATGATGGCATCGGCCAAATCGACTTGGCCAATCTTGACGGGGCTTGCACATTCCGTGTATCCATGATAGGCAAGCGGCGGGTTCTTGGAATCAATGGACCATCGCTCACGGTGCAGCCACATTGAGTTGGAAGCCGCTACAGCATCTTGGAATGATAGGGTGCCACGTTCGATCGACGTGTCATCTGTTGGGTAGACAAAGTCACATCCGACGCTCTTTCCCTTGGACTGAAACCTCTCCATAGATGTGTTGTTGGAGAACTTGGTCCCTACCATGATCGAGAACGACCCGAACTCTGGATCTTCAAAGATTGCTCCAGAGGCTCTCATTGAAGCATGGAGGTAGGACGACGGGACGTAATGAAGTTGTGGTAAGGGTGGCTTGATAAAGACATCGTGGTGGCGGAGGACTTCCGAGATGCTGTGATCAAACTGTTTGTCGATCGTTCTGACAAGTAGACCCTGATCACCATTGTTCGGGTCCCCTCTCAGTAGACGATTGGCAAGGTCTGTCACTGGTGAATCGAACGGAAGAGACTCTTTGTAGCACCGTTCCCAATCCATGATAGGCTTTTCCAAAGAAGATTAGAAGTGAGAAGTTTTACATGAGATGGCAATTGCTGTATGTGTAGTGAACCTCGTGTTCCAAAGCTATCGGAAAATATGTGGTGATGTGAAAAGATGCCAGGGCAATAAGGATTTCGACATATCACATGCCGTTTTGGTTTGAGGACGTGATAGAAATAGACGCAACCTGAATCCCATGGTCCTTGGTCACCTGGATGCCGTGGTCACCACTTGAGGTTGACAGATCTCACTATCTTCCACCGTGGTGTTAAATCTTTAACATGTTTTAACGCTTTTAGTTTTAGTCGTTTTTCAACTATGAGACAGTTTTGGAAAGCTCTAAGTGAGATCTGTCCATTGGAGCACCGAATACTGAAGTAGTCTAACTTTATCACCACGGATTTGCAGCATACTTTCAGTCACGAAAGAATAGAGTTCCAGAGTTACATAATAATAATATATGCAAAATCACCGGATGCTACTTTCACGAAAGAATAGAGCTACATCATAAACAATATGCAAAATCACCGGATGCACCCAAGTCGTGAACAGCCGCCAGCTCTGACTATTAGCGCGTTCCATCAACCAATCTTACTTCCACCAGTTGGATCACTCCTTGCTAGCATGGCGGAGAAGACCAAAGTCAAGAAAGACACTCGCGAAACACCCCCGACGACGAAGTACAATGATAGTTGCCACACCGCCTTCCCGACAAGGGCTACACCTTCCGTGTAATCGTTGGACACCACTGAATCACGCAGCGCAACCAAGATACTGACTGTTATGGTGGAAGTTGGATAGTGCAATGTAAGAGCTAGCCGCCAACTCTCTTATTGAATTTCAGCTTGGGACGTAGATCGAATGTGTTGTGGACGGCATCGACAGTGCATAAATAATGTGACAAGAACGAGTTATCCTTGTTGAATCCCTTCACAATCCAGCAACAAGATATCTGTCTTTGTTCCCAACAAGATGGACACGTTGGGAACGGTCCGTCCCAAATCACCGTGCACAAACTCCTTGACGTAGGTTCCAGCATCTGTACTCAAGGAAAGTCGAAAGTAGTGGTCATCAATACGTGTTCCTGCCAATGACATCACGTGTCGTGTTCGATGAATGTTGGGGCGTCGATGCAAAACTCGTACTGGAGTACGCTGCTTCAATGCAATCGGACACTGAATCTGCGACAGCTTGTCGTTCAAGTATTCCTGTGATGGGATCACAGCTTCGGACCAACAGCGACAACCATAATACTTGATCTTTTCTTCCGTGTCAGATTGAAGATTCTTGAAAGCAAACGCCGGGACAAATGACAGACAGGACGAGATTCCAACTCCAAAGGGATTCGTTCCATAGGTGCGAGTACCATCTTCAGGATTCGTTGTAATCACATTGTCGGAGTGATTGACTTGTACCACGACAGGCTTCAGGTCCACTGGCATGCGCAAGGCATCAATAACTTCGCAACAAAAGGGTCGCCCCCCGACACTCGTAGCGTCATTACCAGGCGGAAGCGTCATGCGCACATTCATATCCTCGCGACCCGATGCATGAAACTTGACCATACCGTAGACAATAACATCTGCATCCACCTCGTTGTTCTGCGTTGAAATACCACCACAGGCAGCTGTCAATGCAGGTACTATTTGTTCTTCGACTGACGTAGTTCCCAGTCGTTTCATGACTGTAACACCGTTCGACGAAGCGTCCTTGTCAGGCACGTAGAACGGTGTCTGCGAGACATCACGACGTGCCTTTGTGTAGAGGGCCCGTACAATAAACGGTTGCCGCGACATGACTACATGCAGGGTGGCAGGTTTCGTACCGCTGTTGTTGCGAGTGAGCTCCTCCTGCACCCATGTGGCGACAGACTCACGGACACTTTGGCTCGCACCAGTGTAGGCGGTTTCAATTTCAGACGTGGTCCACAACGTCAATCCTTCCTTAGCTGTGATTCGCTGCTGCTGATTCACCAGTGGATCACCCGCTTGTTTGAGTGTTGGATCGTTGCCTCGAAAGCGTTTTCGATTGCGACGTGGGGGTTTGTGAAAAAACTTGGAGGGACGGGGCAAGTGCTTTGGAGGGGCCACAAACAAGTGAGTTAACAGGTAACCTTGTTCTTCCTTGTGAATCACACCTGACTTTTCGTCATTGGGAGGGCTTTCGTCTATACACTTGGCCAGTATGTCTTTCAAGTGATCTTTCAAGGCGTTTTGAAACCTGTTCCAGGTTGAGGCTGATCGTCCCAAGCTCTGCTTCATGCTCATGTACCGCAGCGTGACGTCTCCGGGAAGCAACACAGTGGGACTTGTGGCACTAAAGTGGTTTGCTGCGACGCCTCCGTAGGGCTCACATGACTTGTGGAACTGTTGAATCAGTCGGTCCTTACAATCCCAAAGTCCCAGACAGACGGGGCATGTGGCTGTTGAGTCATTGCTATTACTGCTCTGATCATCACCCTCAAGGCAGAGAAACTTTCGACACTGTTGACAGATGGAATCATACCGCTGTTCTTGACGTTCCTCTCCTGTGGACGATGCCATCATGCGGTGTGTAAGACGACTTCAAGAAAGGATGAAGATGATTATGGTTTGATGTTTGATGGATGGTTTGAGGTGTTTGGCCTTGCCACCACCCGCAAGAAAAATGAGGTTCATAACCACCGATTTTGGCAAATTTTCAACTAATTTGGCCAAATTTGAAAAGAGAATCAGTCATAATAAATGAATTTTTTATGTTTTGCTGCTACTGGTGACTGTGACAGAGAGAGCGTATCTTCGATTCAAAGCAATGGCGAACAATCAAGAGTCCATCGAGAGAGTGTCATGCGAAAACTCGCTTGGTGGTGCAAATTCGTGGTTGAGATCCGATTGTGTGGAGCTGTTTGAAAACTCCATAAACCCAGTCGCCACACGCGTCGGAAAGCGGGCCAAAATGATGAGATTCAGCATTAATCACGCCTGGTCAGTGCGCCAACGGTATCCGGAAGCCCACTTTCTGGAGTTTGGCGTCCACAAAGGCGAAGATATCTGCCGCATGGCGGTATTCCTTGCCCAGAAGGAACGACAAGCTACCGCCAAGAAAGAGAGCGTAGCAGTAACTATACACGGTTTTGATTCCTTTCAAGGACTCCCAGAAGCGTGGGAGAATGGACAGTACGAGAACGACCAAGACGGAAAGCGCCTTGCTTTTGACGTGGGGAAATTCGACACTGGTGGGGTCGCTCCACAGATCGAGCTACTGAAGCAAAAACTCCTGCTGGACACTACTTCTTGCAACGTCGAATTTCATGCTGGGTGGTTTGCAGATACTGTCCCAGTCTTCTTTGCTAGTAATAGTGGACTCGAACGGCCAGTGGCCTTTTTGCACGCCGACGCGGATTTGTACAGTTCTACCATTACCTTTTTGGAAGAGATTTGTCGGCTCAATTTATTGGTCAAAGGAAGCGTGGTCTGTTTCGACGAGTTCTGGAACTATGAAAATTGGCAAGAAGGAGAATACAAGGCGTGGGCGGAAATTTGCAGCAAGCACGAAATTGATTTTCGTTATCTTTCTTATCATGCGCCTGCCGCATGTGACATAGACCTGAAAACTAGGTACGGCTATCAATCGGTCAGTGTTGTTGTTACTAGCTAGTTGAATTATTATTTATAAGTAGGCTCTCTAGCTAGAGTATACATCACTCAGTCGGTGTTGATCGCGCGGAGAGCCCCGAGTCGTGGATCAGTCGTGCACCAGGTAGAACGACTGCGAGAGTTAACAGCTAATAGCTTGAACCTAGTAGATACTCGTATTCGATTCTTGCCAAATTAGCTAGCCGTCTGAGAATCAGACGTGCTCAAGGTTGAGTATGACTGAGCTTGAAGCTGAATACTCGTACTCTAAATCGTAGGGCCTACCGCAAGAACCATTGAGAATTCATTGCCAATCAGCTGCGTTGTTGTCTCATAATATCATTATGCACTAAACATGTATTGAAGAAGTAAAATACAGGAACAACGATCGCAGACTCTGTCCCCTCTCCGCGAGGGGATAGAGTCGACCAGAAAACGAGACAATACAAAAGAAACCAGAAGGACAACAACTCAAGAAACAATACCCATATCGAATACTGTGATACCATCACAGTTTCATAGTGCTGATCGTTGGCCTTCTTCGTCTGTGTATCACGGGAGAGGCCACGGCGGTACGAGGATCGGGCACTGATACGGCGGGCCATTTTAGGATGGTGCTTACTAAAAGGAACGTGCTCGGTGACGACGGGCTCTATTTAGAGACTGCACCCGTCGGTGGCGGACCCACCAACCAAACGCAGCCCGATGTTGCTCGGGTAAAAACTGTAACTAGGCACACATTGTTTAGAGTCGAACAGTGTGCTGAATCAAACGACTTGCTTCAACAACAACAACAAAACAAACAAACCAAAACAACAAAAATACAACAAAACAATGCAACAACAACCAGAACGCTACAACTCTTCCCATCTACAGTGACCGTCTTCCTCCAGACTATGGGAGTCGGGTCGTGGTCAGCTGCAATCGTGTGGACGACAATGGAGTTTGGGGTGTGCTTCCTGACTGGGAAGGATCAACTTTTCTCTGCACCGCGTATCTACCCATGGGGTATATCGCTCACCAACGTGGACGTGGCGAACGCAAGGCTCAGGCCGAGTTTTTGACACGAGCCAAGCGCTTGGTCGCCAAGGGCAAACCCTTACTCTTTGTCGCCGAGGTGGACGACATTCAGGTAACCAGTAGCAACGGAGTTGATCAGGTGACTGCAAGTGGAGAGCTGATTACGGAAAATGTCTTGATCACTCTAACTCGAAGAGGGCTGACCAAGGAAGAGGAGCGAGAAACCATGGATGCGTCCAAGAGTACCCAGCGCTTCGCATCACGTATCGTCGACAAGGCGGCCCAAAACGCTGGTGTTGGCCGCGACTTTGCTCGGCGCTGGTGTCTGTACGAACCGTATCACCGATTCGTGAAGAAGGATCATTCCAAACAGGCAATGGCTGGAGAGACTACGGGTCTTACGCCAGCGTCTGCTGCAGCCCACATTCTCGTCAAGGTGATTGGAAAGCTGACACCCGGAGAAGACAGTCACGTGGCAGGGCTACTTGGCGTTTCGGAGAGAGACCAGCAAGAGGCAAATGGCGCATTCGAGGCCTTCGCCACTGAACTTGCTTCTCTATGTCGAACAGAACGCAGCCGACTTTCAGAGCCGATCGTGTTTTCGGTGACTACCCGTGTCGGTGGGACACTGATGGTGAAGAGAAATGCTGATGGTGCAACATCGCCACGCGTTGGCGACGTCTCCATGATCAGGTCGGTCTTTGCCGAAACTCGCCGCATGCCTCATCCAATCGGGTGCTCACCTCTCAAGATAACAGCTGATGGTGCCGGTAAATACACCTTTACAACCAAGAGTCCAAAGGATGACAAAGACACCACTGTTGAATTCTTGGAATCAGCCGCTTCGAGGGCCCAAGAACTCTATGCTTCAGAGCTGGCGAAGGAGACGACCACTGACGAGAAGCCTGCAACGATCAAGCCCGTGGACTCTGCGAATGGTGACAGCTCAGCAGTTCAGCCGACTCTCAATATCGGCCTCATCGGTGATGTCGCCAATGGTAAATCGACAATGATTCGTGCAATCACTGGGAAGCGGACTCAGAGCCATTCATCCGAGCAGCAGAAGCACGGCATGACGATCCGTCTTGGCTTTGCCAATGCTTCTATTCTCCACTGTCAGGTCGAAGGCTGCGGGTTATACTCTTTCCGACAAGACGAATTGCCCAATGAACTCTCCAAGACACCACAATGCGCATACTGTCATGGGTCGGCAGAAGTCGTGACTCGCGTGAGCTTTATCGACTGCCCAGGACACGCCGAGCTCATGGCTACCATGCTTTCCGGTGCATCCGCGTTTGATGCAGTGATTCTTGCGGCGGCCTCTAACACGCAGTGTCCGTCTCCTCAAGCTCGTCAACACTTGGAGGCGCTCAGAGTTGCTTCGAGAGACTTTAGCGACCGCATTGCAGTTGCTCAGACAAAGGCGGAGCTTCTTGTACGAGAGAGCTATGATGATCGCGTTGGATACTCGCCAGACGAGAAACTCTCACTCCATGCCTCGAACGCACGTGAAAACTTGAGAAAGACCGTGGCAGCCAAGGCACCATTCTTCCCAACCTGTGCTCCATTGGGGGCAGGTCTCGAGCCCTTGGCTGCCTGGTTGGCGGGTATTGCCGCCAAGGGTGGTGGTGGTCCAAAGAAGACGATGATGACTCCAATCTTTCGCGCCTTGCGGTCCTTTGATGTCAACTACGCTGGTACGGACACCAGCAAGATGGTTGGCGGTGTCCTTGGGGGCAACATTGCTGGGTCCGGATCCTTTGCCAAGGGCGAAACGCTGGAGATTCGGCCGGGCCTCGTTCTAGGGACGAAGTCTGACAAGAAGGAAAACGAAGATTCTCCAGAGTCTTCCTTTCAAATCTCTCCTCTTCTGTTCCAAGCACATGAGCTAATGACAGGCAAGAATTCGCTTGAGACTGCAGGTGCCGGTGGCCTCATTGCGTTACGAACAAGCTTAGACCCGACCCTCTGTGCCAACGACCGATTGATCGGGTCTGTCATTGGTCGCCCTGGTACGCTGCCCCCGGTCTGGGGTCCGACCTTGCTCTTGGATGATCTCCAGCCTTTGGATTCCGCAGCTTTCAAGAAGAAAAAGGTCTTGAAGAAAGGAGCCAAGGTGCGCGTCCACGCTGGGTCTGCTACAGTGACAGGCCACGTCGTCCGAGTTAGCACCAAACAGAAGAAGATCGAACTGCTGTTGGACGCTCCCATTTGTGCGTCCAAAGGATCTCAGGTTGCCATCGAGGCCAAGATCTCCGAGGGCAACTTTGCCGGTTTTAATCTGGTGGCGTGTGGAACGGTTGCGGACGGTTCAATCTGCTGCAATGGTGTCAACGACGAGAGTTCTAGTGTCGGGGAGTTGGATGATGGTAGTGGCTCTGAATCGCCACCAAACGCCAAGGTCGCTGAAGCAGAAGATGATGTCGCGAACCACGACGGTGGCTCTGGACTCCTCCCCGCAAGCATCACAATCCCAGTTGTCGACGAGGAATGGGCTAGAGATCGCTTCCTGCAAGAGCTGACAGAAAAGCAGGGCAAGAATGGAGATGGCCGAGAAATCATTTCCGTCCCCAAGCCGACCATTACGAGAGACGGCGGTGCCCACGTTTTGATCGAGAACTTTGCCAACATTGCCATTGCATTGAACCGCGAACCAAGTCACTTGCAAGCCTATCTCACCAAGGAAGCTGGACTCTCATGCACCCGAGCTGGAGAGCAAGGGTATTCCCTTCGTGTTCGAATTCGCTGTCGCGGCTTTGAAGAGCTCGTGGGTCGCATTATCCGCCGATATGCGTCGGCCTATGTGGCGTGCCATCAGTGCAAGACTGCCAAGACGGAGTTTTTGAAAAAGAGTGCCTCCAAGGACCACACCGAGATGCTCTGTCGTCAATGCAATGCCCGCCGATTTGTTCCCAAGATTACGTGAGCAAACAGTACGAGTGTTCGCTACGTATGATATAACGAAAGTAGCATACCACCACCACCAAGTTGACATTGTGTCTTTGTCGTAGTACTAGCTAGAACTCAAGTTGCTGTTGAGACATCACGAGTTACTCATCGTATATGTATTCTGTTATCATCCTCCTTCGGAAGAACCTCCAGCAAAAGTAAAAGAAGATTCACAAAGCTGTTCTTCTCTTCTGTGGATGATGCCATCCACCATGATACCGTCGTCGTTAGGGGTCTGTGAATATATTATCGAATTTGTGCAGAAAAATGAGGAAATGAGCCGCCAGAAGGCCTCATGACCACCCATTTTCGAACTTTTTGGATCTTTTCGACATCATTTTCTCCATTTCCCCCCCAAACGACCATGGCGCCGTCTACTAAATCGTCGTCGAAACGAAAGTCTTGGAAAGAATGGAAACGATCGCTACCTGCCTTTCTCGATGCATCATCGTCTGTTGCTGCCTCAACCTTTGGTGCTCGTCGATTGCCCGAATTAAAGGCCCTCCATCGACAATGCACTGATGCTACGGCTTTGGCAGTCAACCCTCTCAAGAGTGGAGGGCACAAAACGTCGACCCGACACTTGAGACGACGCACCACAAGTTACCGGACATACAAGCGTCATCGATTTCCAACAATCGCGGAACAGCATGCCAATAAGGCTACTACTACTACTTCGACCAGTCGCAAAGCACGACGAAAACCAGCCGTGTTGCGAGAACAGCATTCTACATGGCATCACAGCAACAATGACGACGCTACTGCATCGCCAACGAATTGGTTACAGACTCATCTATGGCATGCCAAACGATTTCATATGGCTAACATGTTTGGTTGGAGTGTACCGTTGCAACACACGAATCGAGGAAGTCGCGCCGTTCAGCGACTGTTGAATGTGGAGCAACGAACGATCGTTCAAGATATCACGTGGAGAATGCAACCACTCGTGTTGACTAGTGCTGCCGAAAGTGTTGTCTCGAACTGTATGAAACGTCTGTGTCCAAGTTTTCAACTAGCTGAAGGGTACTTTGGTGAAGGAATGTTACACGAACCTGATGCCTTCCCCAACAATGCTATTGGACCTGCAAAATGGTGGATGCGACGACCAGAAGGAGAATCATCGAACAAGCTCGAACTACTGCTGTTTCTTCATCCATCCACCAAACCCAAAGTTAAAAGTGTACTTTCATCGATGCTCGCTGAGGAGGATGACTTGAGTGTGGGTACTCTTGACGGAGGTATTGCCTGTTTTCAACTCAGAGGACTGTCGTCAACAGATACCATACAGGACGCACTTCAAATACCCTCGTTGCCAGATTCTCACCAACGACAAGTCACCGTTGCAACTAGGGGCGGCGTTGTTCAAAATAAGGCAGAAGGTGAATTTCATTCGAACAATAAAGACAAGACTGTACTACTGGTTCGCGACGACAATGAGGGTTGGTCCATACTCTGTCCCGTCGCAGATGCACACGAAATCTTTCTCACAGTGGTGCTGCATCGCAATGCTGTCGTGATTGGAAGTGTAGAAGACTATCACATTCTCTCCAAGACGGTGTTTCCGCGAGATTTTCCAGATTCAGAGCAAGGGCGATTGTATTGGGAGGCGACGAACAACAACGACTGGCGCACCTTTCGAGCAGCCTGTGAATGTGGTACCGAACGGTTGAAACCATCAAAAGTGGTCCAAGATTGCTTTGCTGATATTGAAGGGCTTGCGCGATCTTCTCATGGTAACGATGACGGCAACTCTGTCGATGACGGCAACTCTGTCGCGCAACAACCGATTGTTGTTGTTCGAGGACACGCCTTTGGGCAGCCATTTGTCGACCTATTGCAACAGTGTGCAAGGATCCCAGACACGACATCATCAAAACCAAAGGAGACACAACGACGAAAGCGGCGACGCAGTGGCATCGTCCAGCATATTCGAGTGGCATGTTTCATGTCCACAACAGAGGCACTGGAACGAATGGAACGCACAAATGCCTTGGCGAGTTCGCTGTCGCTTGCAGCTCTGATTCGATGCAAGATTCAGATTCGCGGTCGAGGCACCTTGCAACTAGGCGATGAGATCCATTTTTGTTCTGTCGTGGACAACGCAATTGTTGTTGTGAATGACACGGCTCTTGGGTCTGTTGTGGAGGGCTCGTTTTCCAATGGTTTAGTACAAGGTACTGGCTTTGTGGGTGGTGCTCGTTTACTTCACTTTTTGGCCGCGTATCAACATCCTGCCATGATGTTTGACGGTGACCAATTATGTTTAGTGGTTCAAGCCAGTCGCAAGACGAGTCAAGGCGCAAGCTCCAGCTGCAAAGGGATCCTTTCGCTAATACTCTGAGCCTGTTATAGAAGATTCCGTCTGCAGAATTCAATTCTACGAGTACACTGAATGGGCAATGCCTCACAAGACGAAAGGTGGAAACATTGTAGTGATTGACAACGAAAGGGTTGATTGATTGAAGTTGAAAGTATTGATTGGGGAAGAGGGTTACCGATGTGGCAAAAATAAGATGCCAGACAACATTTTGGAACCGAACCTCAATTCCCCGGGAGAGAAGAGCTTTCGATTGTGAATGAAATAGATCAATAAGATTGGTTTAAATAGCTGTGTGTTGTCTAGAATGTGATGAAGCCTTTTGGTATATAAATCCTGCAGCAACGACTATGCAAGACTGGAACTGTGTCTCAATATGAACTCCTACATACGTAG
>JAVCKV010505059.1:0-11544 GCA_032274145.1 Herpochondria borealis | reverse complement strand
CGGTGCGTTAATAGACGTCTCGGCACCTCCGCTCGAATAGCAATAGAAATAGATTGCGCGGTAGAATTTGACTCGTTTGGTTCAAAAAGCGAATATTTCGATATTTTCTTGGTTAGTGATATCAAATAAATCTTCGACACGTTTTAATTCTTTTCTTATTAGAAATAGAAATAGGCTTCGCGGTAGACATACCCTAAGAGCGCCTGCAACGGTGCCCCCTAAAATAAAAAAATACAAGTTTTGGGTACCGTCGAAATGGACGTGCGAATCCACACTGACCCATGCCATAGAACAAAAACGTCAAGTGTTCAGATCGACATACGATGAACTATGAAGTATCCGTTAGGGTCCTGCACCCAACTTATAGAATGGCCAGAATATTGTATTTTGTCTCACCACATTAAAAATTTCAGTATCCCTCGCATATCACACATGTTTCCCAACATCACCAGGGCTTCTTTGGAGCCCACAATCAACAAAACAGCCACAGCCACGCATTAAAAGATACGCTCCGCCTTTAGAGGCCCCAGCTGAGAGGAGAGCCCTCATGGGCCATGTCCATCTGGACGAAGAAAATGAATTTGTCACTTGTGATTCTGCAGGAGATCGCTGTGGTTATGTGAAAGCGATCCATATGACGTCTGAATCTTTTAAGATTACAATTCTTGGATCTTTGGTCCGCTGGAGTCAAGATTGTGTAAGGCGACGGACCGATACCTACATTATTCGTGTAATTCCACTAATTGCACACAAAAGTTTTATGTTTTATGGTGAACACCGGTGAATAAGATCGAACGAACAAAAATATGCGAAATATATTATTTGCATTTTAATTTACTGTATGGGGCGTATTTGGGATGTTACTTTACTGAAAATTTTACAATAAATGGCGGCAGCCTGGAACAAATACACGAAGTATCAGCCGAATATTCCAATTTGTGTGAGGTTCCAAGAAAAATACGCTCAAATGTAAAATCGGGGGTTTTAGTACGGCCCAAAACCCATTTTCGGACCGCTTCTGGACCCACAACCAAACTTACATTCCTTCTCGTGGCATTTAAAAAGCCGTTGATAACACGAAAACGGTAGGCTAGTACCCGAGAAACGAGCCTTTCTTTACTAGCTTGTGCCCGTGACACCCGCCTGAGAAGCGGGGCAAAAGTATTTCAATTCAAATTGCACATTGTTGTTGTGATAACGCTCGAAGACCCCTTTCACAAAGTAAGAACGTCGGTTATTCTCTTTCGCGGAGGTTACTCCCTCGAGCGGCTATACATTTTCAACACACTCATCGGACGCGATAAGCGTGATAGATGCAGAGTAGACATCGCAGACGGAAGCACCGCGCCTCAATAAATTGAACAACGTCTCTTCCGTAGAGGTAGTGAGCTCTCGAACCTTCAAAGTCTTTTTAAAAGCACTCTTGAAGGAGAAAAAAGCTGTTTCTTTAAAATAATTGCGGGAGGGGACGTGAACCACTTCGCTAATATATCCTTCCACCTCAAGGAGCGAACGGCCGTAGGACAGACAGAATCATTCGCTACGGAACTACTGGCAATTGTAGCTAGCATCTCGAACGAAAAACGCACGTTACGCTGCATGAGTTTGCGTTTGACGAAGCAAAAAGCTGCGTCGCACCTGTTCTACGTGTGTCCGAAGAACGGCGATTAAATAATATTGATATATATAGTCAAAAATAAAGATAATAACAAGCAACCAAAAGAAACAGAGGGTAAAGCGGTTCTTCTTCTGGCCCGCAGTTTTCTGCGTGAAGCCTGAGCTCTCTAAAATTTTTAAAATGAGGAGCACGTCGGTAAAGCTGAATAGAATACCGCAGAATAGAACAGAAATCATTAACGGTATTCTTGGTTAGCCGTTAGGCTTGGGGTAGGCAAAATATTGATGTTTTGGCAGCATTGCTGCTGTGGAAGCCGAAAATGTCTACCTTAAAGCCGGTGAAAACATGAAACTGCCCGGATGACGCAATATGTGTGGAAGAAGTATCTTCTCTGCGAAGTCAAAGGTTAAATATATCTCGTTAGACGGTGTTAAAGTTAACGCAGTTGAAAGCATTGACTTGTAAGCCTGAAACACAGAAATTGCCCGCTCTCTGTGAGTTGCATGAGCATGCCTTAAATCATGTAGCGTTTCATCGTTAGTAGACGCCTCATTCGCATTGTTCAGTTGGACGCATGTGTCGCAGAAGTAGCTCCCCTTCCGGAAGAAGCGTAGAGTTAGTTGGCACACGGTCCCGCCAAATTTTGTGGAAGCTATTCTTCAGTAAAGGTTGCTCCAGGGGACGGCCATGCTTGTCCTTAAGGAAAGGGCTTATTTTTGCCCATTGAATTCGGTATTAATTGTATAAATCCTCAACAGTGAGCGACGGCAGCAGATAACGAACGGCAATTTCGTCAATTAAACCCTCCCAGTTGCGCATGGCATGGATTTAACTTCTCCGTACCTATCAAGGAATTCCAGAGCGATCAAAGTTTGAGGGTACATATGTCCTTCTTTCTTACCGCAGTTTGACGGATCTAGCAACGTTATGCTATTCTATTTTATTACTTGAGTAGCGTACTGCAGGACGGTACGCGGATGTACCAGGACCGCGCCGCAAAAGAAGCCCGGAAGATACGCCTACCCCTTATGGATAATACAGAGGTAGCGTATTTTATCAACCCTTTCCAGCCGTGCTCTCTTTCAAGCCTCATTTCAAACAGTTCGCAGTTAGTTTTCAGCACCGGGCTCTGCGGTGAGACCAAAAATCATGTTTCGGACGCTATTCCCGCGCTCTCACTCTGTCATCAAGAAAAATCCTTGCGCATGATCCTCTATTCCGGGGACGGACCAGAATGGGTAACGTTGAGAGAAGAATCGTCTCCATGGGAACTAGTGAGATGGAGCTGTGCCGATTCCGTTTCCGTTTTCAAACTCCGGGGTAGATATTACTGCGCGAGTATGAGCTCGTTAGAATTTAATTTTATGTAAATTGTAAAATGTATCCAAAAATCAACGTGGGTCAGAGGTGGATCCAATAGGTCCGGATTAATGGCTGTTTATTCGACACGAACCAGTTTGCGACAGTGCAGGAAATATTTTCCTTCCATTATTTTAAACAAAACATGGTTGCCCCTTCCTCGTCACACGCCGTCCACATTTTTCACCGCCATAAATCCGGAACGTTTGTGCGACGAAAGTCAGAAGACGTTTCACTGAAATTAGCTCGGGCTCAGCTTTCGCGTGGTATCCACATGTCCGTTCGGTCCAAAATACATTTGTGAGTAATTTTCTTGGAACCTTACACATTTATTGTTTCAATTTTAATTCGCACATTTTTATGTTTCAAGAAAATTCAAGTTTTACACTACAATATTTACCTCTGCATTAGAGCGCCTCTGAACTTGAAAAATGTCGAGAGAAAATACTTATTAACCCAAAATGTCGGACAGCTATCGTCCGGTCCGAGCTGTCCCACAGGACTTACAACCCTGGCTTATAGACTCCTCAGTCGTCTTTTATTGGCTTTCGAGCTGTTAATTCTATTTAGTGCTGTACTGTAGAGGATAAAACTATAGACTCTAGTTGTCTTCTAAATATGGCTTCCAAAACACAGATTTTAGAACTTCTTTTTATACTTACACTTTTTCCACTTCAGTTTGGTCTCTCGGACTAGAATCTACGACTTGTGGTTGATTTATTTTTAAATTGTTTTTATTGCTAATATGCTGTACCAGATACGACAGAGTTTTCGACCCCCTTGCCGCTTCGGCGCGGAGGACGAAAGGGCCTCAGTCCAGTCTCACGCCAGGAATGAGGGTGTTCACCGTGGGAAACCTCAACTACCACGTATAAAAGCACTAAATACTAGCGAGTTGATGTGTAGTCTCGAACATCTCCCTTGGCGCCGGGCTACAAAATCGCCTCCAGACCCCAGTGGGAGTACAGTAGGGGTAGTAGGCACATCTTCTGCCCCCTACTCCGTCTCACCCTTTTATTGGCGAGCCGAGTAGTTAACAGTATCCGTCATACCGGCTGCCTGCCTCTCATCTCCGTGAAGAGGTGTGGCCGGCTGACTTACACGAATCTGAAAAATAAGATAACGTTATAAAAACACCTACCGTGACCGTTCCGCATCACGCAGGTGTTGAATATCATAATAATGGGTTTTCAAACTAATTACCATTATCTCCATCTCTTTCTGGCAGAAGAGATGGAGCCATAAAACTTGTTCATAGTGGACAAGCCGTTGGCGTGGCCCCCGATGATTCTGAAACTGGCCACAATCCTTACCAGCTCGGCGCTGATTTCGCTCAGAACCAGCGTTCAGTGGTGCAGAGACACTCTGTCGTCGCCTCCACCAGGAAGGAGAAACGGCGGAGTCGCTTGGCCAAAAATACCCTGTACCGGTTGCAAATATACACATACGATCTGAACAGCTCCTCCCTGAGACGGAGCTGAACATGGATGTACTCGACAAATTACTCGACGAAGCTGAGTCATTTATAGAAAGTAAAATAATAGGGTTTCAAAAACGAATGGAACTCAAACTAAATACCAAAATATGAGTATTTTGAAAAATCACAAGAAAAAAACTTCTAGCCGTCGAGAGACGGTTGAAATTATAACTAAGGAGATAAAATTTTGGTTCTTATGATAGACTTAAAAGCCCAAAAGAGCGAGTTTCAGCACTATTGCTCTCTCAGAGATGTGCGTGAATAATTTGAAGCTGAACTATCTGAGCTTGTGAAAAGTATATAACAGAGTATAATTGTCCCACGCACGTCCGTGAGGAAAGGGGTACAACCAGCCTCGCCACTTTTACGCAGACGGGATGATATTACCGGTATACATCGACCTCCAGTCGACAGGCACACCACTGCAGGGCAGGATCCGCCACCAGTGAATACGGACCTATAAATGCTGGCGCTTCCGTCACAGCAGCTACAAACTCCTCACTGGTGTAAACCAATGCTGAAATAGTGCAAGGAGATAAAAATAATAATATTAGTTCCGACTTCAATTCAATTTTAACGGGAATGAACTTAAATTAAGTTCTCCTAAAAAGAAAAACAACAAGCGACAGGAAGAGTCCTGGAGCAACTATTCCTGTGGGAAAGAGTCGTCTGCTGATGAAGATACAGACGGCTTTCCTATATCCCAGTGGCAGAATGCACTAGGACCATCTTATCGAGGACTTAAGGACCTCGTCCCTTAAGACCTTCGCTTCGCGAGATTAATAAATTATTGAAGATACCGTCTTCTCGATACTAACCCATCTCAGGGTAAGAAATAATCAATTAAATCAGGCTGTAATTTATGAAAAATTACATCGAACTTGCCCGTACATAAATTCAGCGGGACTATCCCGTTAGACAACATTAATTATTTAGATGAACTTAAGAAAAATTTCAACTTTAATAATATTACGGAGGGCGCCGCCTTCCTTATTCTACAATATATTTTTCAATGAGAATCGAGAGACGAGTACGTCTCTCATATACGTGAAAGGGAACTCGAAGGTATTACGTGATGGCCTGAGAAAGTACAATTTCTATTAGAAAGTTACGCTAAAAACGTTTTCTGAACCAGAGCTCTCGAATAGTGGGGCATTGTTCAAAAACAAACCCATGAGGACGACCAATAAATTTTGAAAGACCACGGGCTTGATACCGGGCATCTGGTAACGTCCTTGAAAGACTTTAATAACATATTTTATAAAAGGGTTGCTACCTGGTGTACAACCTTCGCTCAGGCGCCAGAATGAGACGTCACCATTTACGAAAATCTGTGACGCCATTTCAACTGCAATGCGTGCAGGTGACACCTAAATGGCAACTCGGGTAAATAATATTTACAGTAGCCCAGCTACTAGAATCGCAGGACATAACAGAGCACGCTCTGGTAGGCACTTACCAGCGTCCTAAGCAGTTAAAAAGATATGAAAAATATCAGGGTCTGTCTCACTCCTTTTCATGGGCTGAGGCAGACTCTGAAATTCTGGAAGAAGAAGCGCCAACGGGTAAAAGAAAGTACCCAGTACGATTAACCGTCTACCGTGTCAGTTCCGTATACCCCACCAGATCCTAACGCTACCATTGTTACTTTTCCTCACTGCGGACAGTTAAATAGAAACGCAGAAGCTAGTCTGCCTGCAAAAGCACAGCCCGGATGGAACGTACCTGATACACCGCCTCCGGCTGGTACAGTAATGTTTTACACCTGTTGCGAGGTGGGACATCGCAGTAGTGACTGCCCTCACTCAAACCGATCCCAGGGAGTAGAGGCAAGGAACAGTCCTTCTACTTACTCTTAGAAAATAAGTGGCTTCAACTGAAGCCAGGTAAGCGTCTCTATCTCATTCCTATCGTCAGATCGCCGTATAGTAATAATGATATTAACCGTTTTATGACGGCTACAGAATTTTATCTCGCTGAAGAGACACCTGCTACCCAAAATCAGATGGATAGAAAAATTGAGGTTGACTCTCCGCTTGTAGATATCTGTACACCTGCGGTGTCTCAACGCGATATTGAAGCCCTGATTTTTCAATAGAAGCACGTCCGTACGGCATTCCACAATCTCGGACGTATGAGGACTACCAATCACATCCGTTATGTTTACTGTCTCCGTTTTTATTATAAGATAGACGCCTCTATAAACAGTACCTCTACTATCCTTGCTCGATATATCTTTATTTTTGATAAATGAGCAGGTACTATTATAATCCGCAAGGATATATTACCGCAAGAAGTTTTAAAAAATATTCATACAAAGCAAGTTGTTGAAAAACTAGCGTCAGCTAGCTAGCAAGCATCGAATTCATCTTTTACGTTTTAGCATTCCTGTACTTAGAATTAAATGTCTATATAACTAGCCACTAACCGTTCGTATTAGTCAGCGAGTTATCTACTGACGTTCTATTAGGAATAACCTTTATAGAACGTCACGCAGAGAATATCTGGATACGACGAAGTCTCGTCGTAATTCTTGACGGCACTAAGTTTCCGGTACAGCTACGTCCATCTCCCACACTAAACCGTGATGCGGAGAACCTATATCAGTATCTAAGGATAAATCAGAGCAACGGTACGTATAAATGGATAAAACGCGGTTACTACCCGCCCTGTATGATAAATTTGTACAGGTTACCGTAAATGCGTTTGAACTTTCCTCCTGGAAATTACTTGTTAATTTGATAATACTTACAAATGTAGTATTGCCAACAGAATAGCCGGTTTTAATGAAACTAAAGAGTTGTATATAAAATAACCAAATATGCATCTAGCGAGGTGATATTCAGCAAGAACCAGATCATCGGCACTGAAAAAGATGCACCTGTGATCGAATTTGTATATTCTAATATTTTTGACACCTCCACGGGCGACGGAAATTACTTAGAGAATATTCACACGGGTAAACATTATTTTATTAAAAAAAATTAAATAATTCTACAGAGCCCGCCGAACGTCATGTGTTCCTTTTTTCATGGAACATTGTACAAACCGTCTATGCGACGGTACCTGCAGCAAGGTTCAACGGGGAATTGTACAGGATTCAACTCCTTTAAGGGATGGGAAATTTTATAATATTTCTGTTATTATTTATACACCTAGTTCAAGTCAACCGTCGGAGATCACCCCGATGCTATACATGAACATTCTGAGGAATTTCTGTTGCATTTTAAAACTATGCAGAAAAACTCCTCGTATCCTCCCTTACCCAGGGAGGTACTGACCTCCCGCACCGGTATCCACCCGCGAGGTGTTTTCACTTCTTATGCGGTGGTACCTTAAGGTGTGGCATAACGTCTCTCCGATAAAGGTTACGTTCGAGTAGTCTGCGACAGTCGAACTATTTCTCCGTTAACGGTGAGGTACGTTCACGGACTATCCTGTAATCACTGGCGCACAGGTTTATGCGCGGGCACCAGAGAACCACAGGATAGAGTCCAGTACCTTAATCACGCGCAACTCAGCTACAGGTGAGGTGCGAGGGATCCGATCGGAAGAAGGAAGTAGTATTGTAGATTGCCGTTAGGTTTTTCCTTTAAATGGTTTTCCGAGACGGCCGAACAAAATAAATTGAACCGACTATCAGAGTCGTCCACAAAAAGTTTATCGCCAACATTTTCTAACCATCAATCCTGAGCAGTTAAATGCTTTAGCTAACAGAGGCATTAATATCACCTCAGTTATCATAGTTGCCTCGTCCTAACATACCGTACAGTATCGAAACCGATGCTGGCGGTTACCAGATACTTGTAGTCATACTTCAAACACACGGGGAAGACACAAGAAACCCTATCGGCTACTGGAGCCGTTCGATAAATTCCGCAGAGAAAAACTACTCTGTAATCGAATGTGAGTGTCTGGCCGTCGTCTAGGCGTTTCAGATAATGCGCCATTATCTGGAAGGATCACTCTTACAGATCTACATTTACCACAATGCCCTTAAGTGGCTACGTGGTGTTACCTATGTATCTGGCAGTCTCGCCAGATGGCGTCTACCTTTATCTGAATTCAATTTTACTATTGAATGTAAAATTGGGATAAAACGTCAGCTAGCGGATGCACTATCCCGACTGCCAACGTCTGGTGAGACAGACGTTGTTCTAAACTTACATATCGCTTTATTAACTTCTGGAGTTAATAAAGAGGATTACATTGAAAAACTAGTAACTTCAAATATCATAGAAGACACTCTGGACGATAGAGATACACTAGACAGGTGCGAAGTATGAAGTAATGGTTGTAACCGTATCTTTGATCGGGAAACTAGAATATATAAGACAGAGAGTACTGATACTAATAATCGTTACAACATTAAAGGGATTAGAAATAATACTGTAGACCTACGTACAGTCAGAAAATGCCCTATAGGTATCTACTAAGCGCTGCCAGCCGCTTAATCCGTGGTTAGTACGGAGGAGATACTACTAAACCAGGCCAACGAAAAGTTCACTCGGACCCTGTTAAATAAAGTGATATCCGGCGTATATAACTAATTCCGTGTAAACAAAATCGGCTTACTAAAGAGGACATAAATCCCCCATAGATTTCTCTAGGCAGATAGTAGTACTCTTTGTCCTACTACAAAGGATATGACATATATCCGACTAATACAGGCCCATAGGTCACCCTCGAGGTACTAAACTTTACGCTACACTGCGTAAGTCGTTCTTTTGGTCCGGAATGGCCTTAGAAGCTTTGGAAGCTGTGAGAAATTGCTTCGAATATGCCAAGAAACATATTAAATTACGTAGGCACCACTCGTTTTTAAAATTAAGTTTGGCCAAACGGCCAAAGAAACATGTAGCCATTGACATCCTTGGGCCCCTATCCCCTACCTAAGGCGGCTATGAATATACATTATACTTTACAGGCCGATATAGTAAAATTTCTCAGGTCTGCCTTTTGAATAATATAGCCGCTCTTGCAGCAGTGCTAAATTTCTGAAAGGAAAGGGTTTATAGTTATGGCCAGAAGGCCTATTTACTATCTAACTGCGGTACCCAGTTTACCGCGACCTTCTTTAGTTTTTTCGGAACGATGTAAAATATAAGACAAGCATTCACATCTGCTTACCACCCTCAATTCAACAGGCAGTTAGAAAAATATAATAGAACTTTAGTAGCATCTCTAAAATGCTACTGTAGTGAACATGGTTGCATGGTTGCACTCGGGCCAGTTCATGCAGGCAATAAATTACGGGTATAAATCTAAGGTTCACAGACCAAACTTTTATACCCCTTTAGATCTAATGATCACATGACCACTACCACACTTAGCCTTGGCTAATAATAAGACGGTAGAACGTGAAGGTATATCGACAAATATGGCTAACAGCTGTTTCCTGACTCGTCTAGATAAGTTAAGTAAAACGGCAGATAGTAAATCAGCGGACGCTCAAGACCGTTATAAACTTAAATTTGACGAGCTGCCTCGCCCATCCCGTCTAATTTATTAAGTAGATCTCGTCTTCGTTCTCTGTGAAGCTAATAATTCCATTATTCTTGATCAATTAACTCCGAACGAAGGTTAGTAATCCGTTAAAAAATTATAAGAGTTAACACTACAGCTCTCTATGTAGTAGTGACCCTATCATATGGGACGGACTGTACAGTATCCTTAAAACGTCTCTTTCTCTTCCTACTCGTACATAATGCTTAGTAAAAAGACTAACGCCTGCCTCTACAGTGAAGCAGCCTATAAAAAGAGCACATGACTTAACGGTCATGTCTAAACCAAAGGCACCTCCGCCTTGAACAACTCTTCGATATATTCTTTTACACACAGAAAATACGGATTTAAAAGCCCTGGAGTGAGTCGCACAGAACCAATCTCTCTAAAGGCAACTTTTGATTATTTAATTCGACCGACAACGCATGAAACTTAGAGAACTGTAGAAGAATATTAATCCACATTCGGATACGTAAAAATAAGCACAGTATCTTTCCCGAATTATGGTGCACCAGTACCATGTTAAATATCCTTCTCTTGCAAAATCCCTGTGAAGGTAATTTTCGCCTTAATCGGGGTATCATACCCTATATACTTTTATGTATATATATATATATTCTTTAATATTATTTCAAAAATATTCTAACAATTGTTTTAACCCATACTCGGTGTTTACTACCAAGGAGCTCGTTAAATATTTATTTATTTGTTCATTAATTGATTCAAAAATTGATTCAAAAATTCATTATCTAAAATTTACCCAACTACCTCTAACTATACGGAAACGGCTTAAAACAATTCCATCTCTAGGACTACTTTGAAAATTTTTAACTATAAAAGCTTCGAGACAATTAGCTGATGCGTGGTAAAAGAACTTCGTGGCAAAAGAACTTATGGATAATTCTAAAATTCACTTACACTAACAGCGAAGTCAAGAGTCGCAGTTATCTTCGTAAACCTCAGGTTCTTCAGCTACATAATCCGGGTGGGCCTCTTTTTCCTCCTGGGCCACCCGTGCCTTTACTAACTCGCGTTTCATTGCGAGTTTAATACGAGGAGTGTAACAAAAAAGTACTGTAAATGTACTGTTTGATTTTATTTCCTTGTCAAATGGCCCAGTATGGGTATTGTTGGACACTTTGTAGAATCTATGCAATTTCTAGGTAAGTCTATAGTTTCATAATTCTGTGCGTAAGTAGGTTGCACTTTATTGTAACCTGTAGGTTACAATTCTAAAAATGTAAGCTACATTTTAGGGATTTTCTGAGAGTATAAAAAGAGACTCTGACTGGGGCTAGGAGGAGAATAGCTCCTCGAAGCCAGCCAGCGACGGAACCAAAAAGCACAATACGACTACGACAAGACCCTGTGCACACCGACTGTCACAGTGGTAGCATCGCTCAATCCGGTAAGTTAGCCATACGAAGCGCGATGTGGCTGGCTCCGCTTCTCCGTGCGATAAAGCGACGCGACCGTACATTGTGAGATTGTACGACGACAGGAGAGTGGAGGTCTATATATGCGTGCTAGTTTCGGCGTGCCAGGTGGAATAAAGCGTAATTTTTCTGTCACGCAGGGTACAATT
>JAVCKV010504948.1:0-11544 GCA_032274145.1 Herpochondria borealis | reverse complement strand
GTTAGACAGTACCTCAAAGGTATTTCGATCTCACTCAGTTGTTGCTAATGCCAGAGCACATTGATGCCAGCAATGCGTGGCAAGAGATGTAGTAGAATCAAGTCAAGGTGAAACCGAACCCAAAGTCCACCCAGCCCGGATCTTGTCCCTACTGTCACTCCTCGTGTAATAGTCGCCTATTTACCGCGACATTATCGATCGTCAGCTGCATCAACGGATTGCTATTTCCCATTGAGATTGAGTAGTGTGGGAAACCATGCCATGTTGCTGACTTCTACCCTGACTGTTGATTAGCGACAGATTGAGTGAGTGTGCCTCTTCTTAGCTAGGGAGTACCACATGTTGGTTGCCACATCTGATAGGTGGACTACTACGAGGCTCCTGATGCAGAGTCCTGTTTATGATCCTGGTTGCTTGGAGTGTCTCAAACAACCGATTGAAGCAATGCGATGAGGACTTGTCCCTCAGGAGTGGGGCACCGCACAAGAAGTGGTCAAGCTTGCACTTTTAATACACCAACGTCCTCGTTACTACAACAATTCATTTATAAAATAATGTGCATCCCGTTGGTCGCTCTCCGTTACATGGAATTAACATCATACTCCAGTCAGAACGAACCAGTGAGCCCATCGTGTTCGCCTCAGACATAGGTACGTGCGAGTGATGTCTCGTGAGCTCCAGAGAAGGAAGATGGAAGGAAGAGGGGTGGAAATTGATAGCACTACCTGGGCGATAGCTCAAATAAATGATAACTAGCCATGGAGGCATGTCACTCCATAAATCTGGAAACAATCTCCAGCTGTATCTGGATATTCATACGGATATTTATAATAAATGACTCCACACAACTATAGGAATTTGTCCAGAGAAAATTCGAGTATCACTATTTACAATTAGATGGAGCGACATCTTCCCATGTCCCCTCCACTTACACCACTTGAAGTGCCTGTGGCCCCCGGTACGAACTTGAGGTATCTGCGTCATTCGTCACGCAAAAAGGCATATCACTATGAGAGCCAGCGTGTGGTTCCGTGCGCCAGCCCATCATTATAGTCATAGTTGGCTTCTTGCTGGCTCATTTGTGTGTTCGTTGATTGACGTGATAAGAGTTGAAAGCTTCTTCTCGAGAGAGAACTTCTTTACCCAACAGCTCATTATAATAACAGACGCCTTGATCCACCATGACTTCGTCTGGAGCAGTGACAAACATTTTTGACTTCAATGGAACTGACTCGAACGGAACTTTGACCAATCTGACAGACATTAGCGATGGAGGAATAAGTAGTACCTACACGAAGGAAGGCCGTGATGTTATGGAGTTTGTTGGGTTCCTCTCTTGGTATGTCATGTTGGTGATTTGTTGTGTTGTACCCCCGTGTGTGGCCTACCGACGACGACGCATGTACGAGCGAGCATCAGAGGACCACCATCGCCATCCCTATCTCCAACAACTGGCAGACTATGGTCTCATTATGCTTCCTCATCAGGAGGAAAACCAACAAGTCCAAGAACATGACCGACGCCAAACGCGGTCACGCGACATTGAGGAAATGCTGAAACAAACCACCATGATGGTGAAAGAAAAAGATTTGATTTACGAGGAGGTGGAGTACTCGTCTGATGATATAGAAATGTTCAAAGATGATGTCCAATCAGATGACGATGATGGAGATGATGATGATGACGGTACCATGATTCAACTGGGGAGAGACATGCTGAATGGTAATCGTCAAATACCAGCTGTATGCGCGATTTGTTTATGCTCCTATGAAGTGGACGATGCGATTTGCATTTCACCCAACGAAAAATGTGTCCATGCGTTTCATACAGAATGTGCCATCACGTGGCTCTCCAAAACGGACGAGACCAAGTGCCCTTGCTGCAGGCAAGACTTTTGTGCCAAAGGCGAGAGTCCGCTGCACGAGAGTGAGAGGAAAGCTTCAGTGGTCACTCAGAACGAGTCGTCGTCGTCGTCGTCTCGGGAGGATGAGGAGGATGACTGGTCAGATGACGAAAGTCATCGCATATAATGCGCGTCTGCCAGCCACTCGGTAATACTCAGCATCAGTTGCTCGACAATTAGCAGGCTTTGGAGACCAAACAGTCTTGTGTGACACCTTCATTCCTCTCCCTTGTATCACAACAGACACGAATCTATCAGGATTGCTTGAAAGCGAGAAGCCAGCATAAATCGCTCGCGAGATAGACTTGCAGGGCTACCACCTCGCAAATGCGACACACCATGATTCTGCCAGCCTGAATCATTCGCATGCTGCCATCGGCAAATAGTGTCTTCCTGAGTGTTAATAAGATGTTCGATGTAGAATCACGAGTTAACAACGAAACTGTCTTCAGCAAGAACTGCTTGTCTAGTCCAAATGTCTACAGCTGCTAAATCTAGCAACCGAGGCGAACCTCTATAGGCTATGCCCCCCGTGTCCGCTAAGTAATTTTGCGATGCGTTAAAATGTGTTGACTGACTCACGCACTATCCTAATCACCAAGGACAGCGAAGGTGTCAGGCAACACTAAAGCTACGAATTATCCAATTTGGACCTCCAAGAACAATGTAGCCAAACCCCAAAGCCCACATTTGAAGCAGCTGACCCTCTTTCCTCCGATAAAGTGTTTCCAGCGTAAGGTTTGCACGGTTGAACGATGATGCCCATAGCGGCAGCGCTCGGTTACCACGTTCGCACGAGTCTCGGAAATAGAGCTCCTCAATAACGCAACGGTCCACCATAACCCTTGTCGCATTGTTGTAGTAGAACCATTCCTCGTCCTCTGTCTGGACCAGTCTTTCACCGAACCCGAACAATTGCAAACAGCGAAAATCGACTGGTTTTTCAACTGGAAGCAGGCATCTACTGCATAATGGTCCTTCGTCTTATCACCGTTTCCGCGCTGTATAGCAAGGTCATGCTACCTGCCAGCAGACCAATTGCAGCCAAAGTCGCAATTCCGTACACCACAGTCATTCGTCGTTTGTTCCTCTGTATCAAATCTTTGCTGACTGATGTAGCAACAGTGATGGTTTCTGTATCATTCACTGCGTTTGCTTCCACAAATGGCTGTGAAGGCAATCGCCTTCTTGCAGGAGTGGACGTAGTCAGTGAAATGCCAAATTCCATAGAGTCAGTAGCCTGATGATCGCGGGGATAGAGCGACATGTCACACGCGCCAACTGGTCTACTCCGTGCATCAGCTACAGTGTATACGCGCAAGCATCACCAGCTTGCCCAACTGAAATCCCAGAGAGTCTGTCCTCGTCTTGCCCAATCCTCCACCTGTTGTTGGAGCGGCTGACACCCATTCGACTTACTGCACTGTTCGATTTCATCCTAATCACCAAGATCAGTGAAGAAATCAGGAAAATCTTCACCGCACGCGACCAAGGAGTCACAGCACGAGCAGTTCTTGGTAATTCTGCCTTCAGCACAGTTCACGACAATCACGTCGTAGCTACGATCGCGGGTAGAATTGGTGCAAAAGGATTCCGAGACGCCACCTTCCAATGTCGTATTCCAAAGGAACGTCGTCCCAAGTCGGGGCAACCAACCTAAAACTGCCGGAAGAGTCCCATTTATACCCACATTGTTACGAAGGTCGAACAACTCTATGTCAACCATGAGTCCCACCTCAGACGGGATAGCCCCAGTCAATAAATTACTTGACAGGTCCAAGAGCTCCACGGAAGATAACTGTCCCAACTCAGTAGGAATGCTTCCAGTCAAACGGTTCCTATTCAAGATGAGATGATCCAGATTCGTCATTAAGCCCATGGTGGAAGGTATGCTGCCTGTTAGGTGATTTTCTGAAAGATCGAGTGCATCCAGCACTGGCAATGATGCAAGAGAATCGGGAAGGGTGCCACTCAGATTGGCTGAAGTGAGTGTGAGCTCGTGTAGTCCCCGAAAGCGGCCTTCGACGTTGGGAATTGTCCCGTTCAATCCAGGGTTGCGAGCCATATCCAGCTTGATCATAAAGGGCAAGAGGCCCAGCTCAACGGGCAACTGACCAACGACGTTGTTGTCGGCTAGATTCAACTCAACAACCCTTCCCAAAAAGCTGCAAGTGACGACTTCCCACGTACACACGAAAAACGAATCTTCCACAGCAGTAGAACTACGAATCCAATTTGGACCTCCGAGAACGAGGTAGGTGAATCCTAGCCCCCAGACTTGCAGCAGTTGAACCTTGTTGAATGTTCGAAGTTCATCGAGAGTAACGTTCGCGCGACTGAACGATGCTGCCCATAGCAATGCCTGGTTACCCGGGTCACACGAGTCTCGGACAAAGGGCTGGTCTATGATGCCACTTTCCATAATAACCTCAGTCGCCCTCCCGGAATAGAAGAACTCCTCCAGTTCCGTCTGGAAGTAGTCTTTCGCCGAACCCGAACAATCGCACACCGCAAAAATAGTCTGTTCTTCAATCGGAAGCAGACACCGAGGATCTACCTCTGGCACATCATTATCGGCGCCATTTCGTCGTCTTCGTCCACCTCGAGTAACCGACCAGGTAACGATGCCCACAACGAGACCAATCGCGGCAAGAATAGCAATCCCGTACGCCACGATCATTCGACGTTTGTTCCTCTGCATCACATCTTTGCTCACCGATGTAGCAACAATGACGGTTTCTGCATTGTCCACTGGGTTTGCTTCAACCGGTTGTCGCGAGGGCAAGCGTTGGCGCACAGGAGCGGATCCATCAGTAGACGTCATTAGTGAATCTCCAAGCTCCATGGAGTCCACAGCATGGTGATCGCGAGGGTAATACGCGAAAGCACCAGCTCGCGGTTGCTCTGTAGCACCGGCACCCACCTCCTCCGATGCACCGGGAACACGCTCGTTCCTTGATCCTTCTGACATGCTTTTCCCTTTGCCGTAGCGGCGCTCGTGTTGGAGATGGGCTGATGAAGAGATTGTATCTTGGCTTGCGATTGATTGCCGAAAAGTTGCGACTTCTTCTTTCTCATCAGTGCTTCCACTCGAGTTGCGAGCCTGTCTGCGATTGCAGCGAATCGCAGCCTTCATTCCTGTAGTGCTAGGTTGAGTTTTTGTTGAGCGCGGAGGTGGAGTTCTGCTCCTGATAACGTGCGCTTGATCTCGATTTAGACTGGGTGGTGCAGGTGGTTCGACAGTTGGAGCTTGCGCGATCCCTTCGTCCTGTAGTTCTGCTCGAAGTTCAAGCGCTTTTATAATGGAATCCCCTAAGGATTGGTCTCGCACGGGTGGTAGAGGTGCTTGCGTGAGACCTTCCTGCTCCAGAGCTTGCTGCAGCTCCGCTCTGTCCTCCAGCACTTTCATCAACTCTTCTGATTCTGACATGGTTCAAGTTTGGTTTGAGGGCCTCGTTTGTTTGTTCCTCTGGGCAAAGAACGCCTTCTGAGTTCACAGAGAGATTGATACAGTGTATCGACAAAGGCATCATCGTCAACCCTAACGGTGAAACAGGTACGAGGGGTATACCGCCTGTAGCACGGTGTAACTGTGCGTACACTTCACCTTATCACATGGTTGCAGTTAAATTTTTAACGCACGCTGTGCAACTAAACTCTGCCGTACGTCGACCGGGTACCAGGTACATGGGATTGAGGTGGTGACTTTGGCAGCAGTCTACAGAAAGGAGCTATGGTTACAGTAGGTTCAGTCAATTCAACCCTCCGATTTGACTCAGATGTCGTCGTCGTACTGCTTCAGGTGCTCTTAGCTATCAGCTACAATGCCGTGTCAACTCCTCTCACTGGTGACCGATGATATTGATGCTAGTCGATGTAGTGTTCTCTTTTCTTACACATGCGATTATATTTAAATTATTGCTTTTCAAAGAAGATCCCCATCCCTGGACGTCCATCTTGTTGTCTATGCTGCTCTCGCCAACGATGATCTTGGGGAGGCTTTCGTCGGCGACTTCGTTGGAAGCTCACATTCGTCGGCCGGAAGCTTGCTCGAAGGTTCTGGCACCGGTACTCGCGACTCCCGTGACTTTTGTTTTGCCTCTCGAACGAAGTCGTGAGCTCCTCGTCGCTGGTGAGCTCGGGTCGTTCTGTCCATGAGGCTCAACTCCTTGGAGGGAGTAGTCGGAGTCTGAAGGACAAAGGTCGATCGTCTGCGTGACATCTGTGCCTTGCCGTTCATGTTTGAAAGACCCAGCTCCTGCCGCAAGACAATGCAGATTTCCTTCATGGATGGTCGGACAGAATGGTTGGCATGCCATCCACGCTGAATCAGCGACTGTATTGCCAAGGGCCACTTGGGGCTGATGGTCGGACGCAGACCTCGCTTAACAACCTTTTCTCGGTGTGTCCCTCGGTTCATGTCACGAAAAGGCTTCTCCAACGACAAAACTTCATGGAGAAGGAGGGCGAAGCTGTAGACATCAGCGCCCTGGTTGTAGGGCTCGCCTTTGGCCACCTCAGGACACATGTACCTCATTGTGCCCACCTTACCGCTCATTTCGTAGGCTTCATCCATGTCACCTTTGCCCTCTGGCAATGTCCTAGCAAGACCAAAGTCAAAGAGCTTTACATCGTCTCTGACGTCGAAGCCAATGTTTCCTGGCTTGAGGTCTCGATGAATGTAGTTGTTGGAATGGAGGTAGTCAAGAGCAGTGGCAAGATCGTACATGACATGCAGTCGATCCGTGAAGAGTTGCTTTGACTTGAGACCGTGTTTATCAACAACTTTTCTCAGGATAGGTTTGTTCAAGCGCTTGGCTTGCTTTTTCCAGGCCATGATGCGCTGATCGAGAGTGTCATTCAGCTTATCGAGCACAAGGAAGTAGCCATCATTCCTTTGTGTGCGTCCGTAGGCATCTAGACCTCCAATGGAGCCACCTCTGAGCTTGATGATGTGAGGATGCTCGATTTGGCTTAGAATTTGTCGTTCAGTAGCCAAGTCAGTCGCAGCAACCCTGAACATATAACTATCGTCCACGAGTTCTGGTTTGAGGAACTTTACAGCATACCTTGACTCTCCAGAAGCCTCTCTGGTTGCATGCCTGGTCATAAAATCTCTGGCAGGTTTGCTGCAGTCACGAAGGCATCGCTGTGTGCGTATGTGCTGATCAAAGGCGTTGATTTCGTAGACATCGCTGAAGCCTCCACATCCGAGCCACTTCCCTTTTTCGAGCTCATCAATTTCAAATTGAGCCAACTTGTTGCTGAGGGTTGGGTCTGTTGTTGAAGATGCATTCTTTGACTCCGTCATGGTGTTAGGTTAGCGTGAATGTTATTTATTGTGGTCTTGGTTAATGATTGTGAGATCAGTCCCCAACCCCCAAAAGACTGGATGACCTCATGTGAAAAAGTGAAGGCTGCCTGAATGCTATTGTGGCGCACAGAGCGGTCACACACGAACATAGATACGGTACTCAAATAGTGTCATGTCTATACGTGCATCACAGTATCAATATGTTGGACATCGAGAGCCAACGTGTCGATTCAGTATAGTGCGGAGTCGGCGGAGCTGGCATTGGAGGTGCAGGTGTGGGAGGAGCAGGTGTTGGCGGCGCTGGCATTGGAGGTGCAGGTGTGGGAGGAGCAGGTGTGGGAGGAGCAGGTGTTGTTGCTACAACATCATCTGGCAACAATGTTTGCAATGCCGTGGCGACATGTTCTCAAATAATGAGTTGCGACGCTTCGTCGTAATGAAAGTGACAACTCAAATCATCGGTCGGGACAAAGACGGCATGGTCATCATTGTCGACAAAGTCTCGCTGTGCTTGCATCACCACATCACCCCACGGTTGTAAATCCGTTGCCACCCAACAGCCCAATCCAATGATTGCCACTGGAATATCATCGGGAGATCTAAAGACAGTCGTATCCACGTCGGACATGGTCTGTCTCAATTCTTGCATAAAGATGAATAATTGCTCGGAATAGGCATTGGCACTGTTGCGTTCGAACGAATCATTTTCACCTTGAAACCAAACAATGCCTGTCCACTCGTCGTCCTCTTCAATGCCCTCGACTACTTTTTGCAATTCATCCCAAAAGGTACCATCCTCTCGACTCCAATGTCGTCCAATTTCACTCCCACCCGAAGCAAACTTGATAATCTTGATCAAGTCATTGCTGTTCCACTGTTGTTGTAGCACGTGTCTAAAGACAAGTTCCGGACCATACACGACTCCACAATTGGCGTACGGACTCAGTTTGGCGTCGACTGTCATGCAACATGAGACACGGGTTAACCTCCTCGTTCGTAATCATCAGCTCGCTGTCCCCATCGACAGTATCATCGGTGCTGGCCTCGTTATCGAGGATAAATCCTGACTTGACTTCGTAGCCAGAAGCAATGGAGTCGTTCAAGAACGACCGTCTGTCCAGAAATATCGACTCATCTGGAATTGTCAGATGAGAACATCCAATCGTTCTCATATATTCCGTGTCGCTACACTCAACGATCTGATGGAAATATCTAGAAATCAATATTTCGGAGCAACGTTGTGTCTTGGCTTGAAGCACACATCGATGGCTGGTCGGAATCCTTGGCGGAGGGGAGTAGGCTTTGCTTCTTCATCTCAGTGTGGCATAACTCTACATCCTGTTGTAAAACTTTTAGAACCCCAAAGTCTAAGCCTCGCTCCTTGCACTTCTTTGTCAGGGACTTTATTTTCCCTTTCTTTGCCGCTGACTTAGATATTTGCCTTTTCAAACCACTCCAAATGCTGAAGCGCTAACAAATGGTCCCCATAAACATTGCTGAATCGGACCTCCTTGCGCACCTCTGCGCCCTCCGTAAAGACTGACTCCGTCGATGACAACATTGCAGCAAGCTTCATCGCAGGCTTCACAAACTGAGGGAATTTTTGACAAGCGTGCAAAATCATTCGAATGCTCCCATGCCGCAGTGCTTTCAGTGCACAAGCCGCATTTCCCTCGGCTGTGAGGGTCACGCAATTTTTGTCACAGTGATACTCAATTAGACCTAGATCAATGAGTCTCTCCTTCGCACTGGTGATGTCATCGGTTTCGGGAGCATCCAGCAAGCCCATGTCTTCAACAGAACGGCCACACACACTCAACGAAAGCAAGATCAGTTCATCCAACGGCATTTCAAGGATCTTTGGTCTGTCATACTGTACCATCTCATCTTGTTGATGGCTTTGAATACAGGTAGAAGCAAGATCTAGGAGATGTGCGCTGGATGGTAGATGCATATGATACCCAGGCTATTACACCAAGAACTGAGCAACGTAGGGTATGGTCATATATGGCTTTCTTCGCGAAGTCACTTTCAATAACAAACCGTACACCATCGACAGAAAGGGAAGTCTCTGCTATGTTGGTTGCACAAATCACCTTTCTGATTTGTCCTCCGTTTCCCCCCGCTTTCCTCACAGTGGTCGTTGTCTCAGTTGAAAGACCACGGCGGTGGGTGCAGTCCGTAGCGGGGGCAGCGATTGAAGTCTCGTCTAGTTGCGAATAAAGTGGGTAAGCCACCACCGAGAGTGACTTCGTCATGGCTTTGGTATTAATCTTGTTCGCGCAGTCATCAATCTCTGATGCGCTGGTCAAGAAGATCAATACATCGCCCTCGGGTTCTCGTTCGCCCTTCTTCGCGATGTTTTTGTGAAGCGAACATGCACAGCATAGTCAGACACGTGATCGAGTTTTTCATCTTTTAGTGGTGCAGCACTCGTGTATGTTTCCTCGATAGGATAGTTTATTCTGGGGCAGTCTAGAGTTGGACACAGAAACGGTGTACGTCGATGGAAGTGCTCATTACGATTACCTTGAACGACGGCCGCGAACATGGTTTCAAATAGTCACGCAGTAAACTCAAACATAGGTCTTGCTCTGCGTTTCTTTCACGCATTTCATCGATTATTATCTGCGAACATTTATAAGGAAGGCATGTCATTAGTAAGCTGTACAGGTAAAGCAACAGTCGATTTGTTTCCATCTGGACTCACGCAATCATAACGTCAAAGGTCTTCCGAAGATCGCGCCAAGTCGTGAAGGAGTAAACCTTTCGTAACAAATTCAATCACTCTGTTTGTTCGCCGATCTTCACGCAGTCGTCTCTTGATCTCCCACGGCTTCCGACTGTTTGCTCGCCGATCTTCAAGCAGTCGTCTCTTGATCTCCCACGGCTTCCGACTTTGAACCCGATCGCACTTACCGCACCCTGTCCCTGCAGTGAGGACCAACGCCTGAGATTTGCAAAGGATGTCTCGTAAGACATACCGCTTGTGATATATCAGAAGTGGGGCGAAGCGTTTTTCCTGCTGCTTGAGCTTGCATTGATAGAGAAAGACCAATACACCCACCACCACCAAGACAGCAAAGGCAACGACAAATCCGGCAATGGGTTCAGCCTTGACGCTGCCATCTAAATCTTGGTAGGGCGATACGGTGGGATCGCGTAGGCACCAACCTCTTCAGTGGGACCACCGGCATGTACGGCAAGGCAGTTGGTTTCCATGCGTGCTCGGGTCGCACATCATTGTTGGCTGCATATGATTTTCTTCAATTTGACGAATGAATTCTTCGGCGGTTCGAGTTGCCAATTTACGGAAGAATCCAACCAATAGGACACCATTGTAGCACCACTCGCTGGTTTCTTATCAACCTAGACTTGTCCATGATAAGAAGTCGACGACTTTACTCTTTCTCTCTGTGGAAGACTCCCCTCTGTCTGTGAAAAGACTCGATTCATCTCGTGACACTACTCCTCGCCAGCATGGAAAGGTAGTATAGTGGAAAGTAAATATAGCACAGCAGCAGTCTTTTAGAAGAAGCGTTCATTCGTTCTGGCTGCTTCGCGTTCCTTTCACTCGAAGCATCCTCGATAGACACGACGAATCCATCATCTCGGAGCAATGAGACACTGTTATAGCGTTCCTACGTAGTTCATGCATTCCAGTTTGGGTTGCATGCGTCAGGCAGATTCGATGCGCAAACACGTACTGTGTCGAGAGACTGGTTGCGTCATGTGGGTGGGCAGCTGCTGGGGCTCCATGACTCTCGAGCCAAGGCGCTGCCGTCGTGTAGACGCTTTTCCGGCAGGCGCCTTTGTTCTGTCAAACAACAGCCTTGGTTCTTCTTGACAGACAGACAATGCCCTCCTTATTGCCGACTGGCTGCACAACCACATGCTTGATGATTCGTTGGCAATGATTGTAGTTTGCAATGTTCGTCCGGAACCATACTTTCAAGCGGAGCAAGCATCCCCGAGACAGTGAATGCTTCACTCCAATGACCGAGAATGACATGCTCTGTTTGACGAAAGTCGACATCACGTCAAGAATATATCAGTACACATGTTGCATTGTCGTGTTGGTGGCGTATGTGGCGTATTGGAGAGTGAAGACCTTTGAATTGATGTGATGCTGGGAGCTTGTACAGCCGTTATTGTTTGCATCCGTGATGGTGTGATTACTATACTAGAGGAAGCTGACCTTATTGAGGAGCATCTGAGGGCATCGCGTTGCACGCACAGTGTCAATAATAGTGCGACCCGCGTTGTAAGGATGATGATGAGATGCATACACCGTAGAGTGCTACCCCCGTTTGAGGAGTTTTTACGA
>JAVCKV010504837.1:0-11544 GCA_032274145.1 Herpochondria borealis | reverse complement strand
GTGGTTTGGTCCATCTTGACGCTGCGCCCGTACCTGGAGGGCACTGAGTTCATGGTCCGCACGGACCACGCGGCCCTCAAATGGATGCTCACATTGAGTGACCGGACCGTTAAACTCATGCGTTGGCGACTCCGTCTCATGGAGTTCAACTATGAGATTGTCTACCGACCGGGTCTCCAGAATCAGGTACCGGACGCTTTTTCCAGACCTCCCGGCCCCACTAGTCCCGAGGATGATGAGGTTGTGAGGAGATACCGACGTTCCGTGACCAAGTCGATGAGGTACAGGCGATGGTCAATGCGATCACTCGTTGTCAGCAGCAAACAGCTCCGGTCCAACAGACGCCCACGAACGCGCGACGGACCCGGTCGAACCCGACCGTTGACAGAGGATGCGACCGAGCCCACACTTCAAACTTCCGTTGCCCCGTGCCTGCCAAACAGGCGCAGGACACAACCGCAAGGCGACCGGGCTGTGGCCGCGCCACTTGTTCGCCCCGGTCGTATGCAGCGGGAAGGCGACCATTTCTGGAAGGACACATCTTTCATTCCATTTCCTGACGCCGACTAACGCGACCTGATCGCGGATGCACGGGACGTCATACTCGCGGGGCAACTCGACTCTGACGGGGAATTTCGTGACGAAGTTGCGGAAAACCCTTTGCCAGCCCCACTCACACGCCCCGAGATACATGAGGAACAGCTTGTTGACGATTTTTGCCAGTCCGTGCTCAGCATCCAGGCAGGTCGGTCGCAAGAACAGTCAGTTCTTCGAGAATGACGACGGGCTTCTGTGTCGTTCGCACCCTCGCGAGGGTCCTATTAACCAGATTGTCCTGCCAGCTTCTTTGCGCCATCGCGTCCTGTGACTGTCATATTATCATGAGCTGGCGGTACATCCTGGGCAGACTCGCCTTCACAACCGGTTGCGGCGTTCGTATAAATGGCCAAAAATCTCGGCCGACATCCGCGGTCCTCTTCCTAAGTCCAAGTCGGATTTCCTCTTCATCTTGCTGATCACGGATCGGTTTCCCAAGATGACGCAAGTCGTACTCTTGAAGCGGATCAAGGCGTCGGACATCGCGGTCCCCTTTGTCAACGAGTGGGCCTTCAAATACGGCCCTCCCCAAACATTGGTTTCTGACAACGGCTCCCAGTTCGTCAACTTCTTGAGGTCCACAAAACCTTTACCACAACGTACCACCCGCAAACCAACGGCCAAGCGGAACGCTTCAACCCTTCGTTGACTGCGATGTTGCGTTGCTACATTGAGGATCATCAGTCGGACTGGTATGAGTACGTGCGGTCATTGTACTATGCCTACAACAGCGCAATCCACCTCACCATCCAGACGACGCCCTTTGACCTTGTCCTCTCGCGCGCGCCACCTGAATTCACAATCAAACAACAGTCACGCCGGTCTAAAAGCCATTTGCAACCGACGTTCGACCAAACGGACTATGTGGCGCGGTTGCAGGTGGCCATTGGCAAAGCAAAAGCGAGTCTGAAACGGGCCCAACAAAAGTACAAGGTGGATTTCGACAGACGCCTTCGACGGGACGCACGCTCACGGTGAACGACTCGGCATATCTTGACACCAACGATGGTGCCAAGAAGAGGGAAAATTTGTCCCTCCAGGTTAGCGGCGCGTTCCGCGTCCTCTCACTCAATGAGGAAGATTACACCGCCTTCATTCAACGCGGCGATGTTACGGAACGCGTTAGGATGAACCGCCTCACCTGTGCCCCTGCTCATGCGCCCGTTTTCGGTCCTACGTACGACACCGACCATTCGGCAACTCTGCACGATGTGACGGTCAAAAACCTGAAAGGGCAATCTTGGTTCTTCAAGGATATCTTGGATCACCGCATATTGGACGATGGGCCCACGGAATTTAAGTTGGACTGGGATGGCTATCCCGCATCATGGCCCCTCCGCGAAGATTTTCCAGAGGAATCGGTCTTCCGTTACCTTGCCCGCCTTGCTGCCGCGCTTCGGCAGTCTGCCTCGCGCGGTAATGTTTCGCTCGTAACAGAACAAGTCAGCAACTGCCCACGATATCAGATTACCGGGCACCGCCTTTTTAACGGGACCGTTCAACTCTTCCTCTCATGGTGGGACGATCTCCCCTCCTGGGTGCCTCGTTCGTACGTCTCCAACCGAGAATACCCGGCTTATCTCAACTGTCACGCTCACGACCACCTCAATGCCTGCTTAGGTCCTCCGTAGTCATCCTGCTCGTTCTGACGCACCCGCCGGGTCGTCGGGTCTTTAATTAGGGGCGGTGGACAACGCCGCGGAAATGTTTCGGTCGTCGGTCCTGTGCCGGCATCCCAGGGTTCTCTTTAAGACCTTTTTCACTTTCTCCCTTACCCTTTTCCCAACCTACAGAGAGGTTCATCAAGCATCAGAGTCGCGCATCCGGCGCGACGTATCTTCAAAGCATCGGGTTTTTGACTGACGAAGTACCACCTAGGATTCATCAAATCATCAATCATCAATCATCATTTTATCAAATCATCAAGGATTGCTTCATCAGTCATCAAGATCGATTAGTCCGGGACGCTCGGAAGTCGCGCCTAGAGGCGCTACATGGGCGGCACTGGTTCCAAGAGGTGGTGTGTCGTGTCCGATCGTCTATCGGTTCCCAACCAGGCTCCCCACCTCGGGTACTAATGGTCCTTAGAGCTGCCCACGCACGCACACTTTCTCCAAGACCACGCCGGCCGGTGCCAAGTTAGGGACACGCCGAAGCGGTCGCTGGGAACCAACACCGTTATCCGAAAATCTGAAGATCGACCAGTGGAAGCTGCTCACGATGAGGCCTGAATTAGCGCGCGGGAATTGTGGGCGACAAAATCGAACGACATTCGGTGAGCCGCCTTCGGCTCCAGCAAATTATCGCCAGCACGGAACCGTCCGCATGAAACACAGCCGTTCCCCTCAAGAAAAAACAGCCCAAGACTCGCGCCTTCGGCGCGAGGCAACACCTCAACCACAGGCGCCTTCGGCGCTTGTTCATTTCCTACAGTGAGGATCATCGACGCCTCACCAGTGTTGCATTCTGGGTTGAAAAAAGTCAGATTTCTGCCTCCGACATGAATCTTGGGCGCGCAGTTACACGTTTTATTTCTGCGGTGCGGGCTCTGGTCCACAAGCGTGAACGAATACAAGCCCCCGGGTGGAATGAGTTACAGGCGCCTTCGGCACCGGGTAAAACACCCGGGGTACCGACGTCACGGAGACAGTGACGCAGCGCGCAGCGCGCCGAGGTGGAGAATTATATGCGGTGTTTTGCGGTTGCTCGGGTTATAGTAACCCCCCCCCCCTCCTTTACTCCCCGCGTTCTTTTCTACACCACCCGCGCGAAGCCCGCAGTGAACACGCGCCTTCGGCGCCTGGTGAAGCGGAAGTGGAGTGGTGGTGTCTGGTCGTTTTTTGTTTCGCAACTGTACGTCCAGTCTCCTTTCTCCTTTTACGATGAGGGGGCTGGAGTTGCGCCAAAGGCGCTACGTGCCACTCATCCCGAAAGTGGCTGGCCGGTGTTGGGTGCGCATTTTTGGCGCTGAGAACACAAAGACGAATTCGCGCCGGAAGCGCAAGGGGAGTGAAGGCATGTCGACATGCCAAACGCATGTGGCGAGCCGCGCACCGTGATAATATCTGGGAGTCGCGCCTGTCTGCGCGACGCAAACCCACGGTGCGTGAGATTCGTCACGTGTGTGTGGAAGTGATTGACAGTCTATCATGGTCTGGCGCGTCGAGCCGAGTTCAGTCAATTTGGCCTGATTTGTCAATTCATTTGCTCAAATTGACACGTTTCCCGACGCGACGCGCCTGTGGTCAAATCTACACCTACCCCCCTTGTCCCTCGTGCCACGCGCGGATCAGCCGCCTCACTTCAACTCCCTTTCCCCCTCTTCTCTCTTGCACTCTCTGGACCATCATCGGTCCCTTGCGCCCCTTCCGTGCAACCCGACCAGCACCCCCTCGCGCTGCGTCCCTCGTCACGCAGCACGCACCGTGTCGCCGTGTCACCGATGCCGTGCAAAGTCGCGCCATAAGGCGCGACTCAAGAAGCCATCCACGCGCGCCAATACCGATGCGTGATCGCCAGCACGACGACAGCCGGCTAAGCCGAGTGCCGAACAACGCGACGAACCAAACCACACGATACGACGCCTACCTCACCGCCAAGGCGCGCGAACAATGACAGTCATCAAGAACACCAACACGTCGCGCCAAAGGCGCAACTCACCCGTTCACAGGCGCGCCGGATTGTCAAACCACGTACACAAACGCGCCAACACTACCGTACTCCATGCAAAAGATGCAGAACCACTCGACTACGTCGCGCCGAAGGCGCGACTCCCCTTCGAGTGGTGCAAAACTCCCCTCCCCTCCTTTTGTCACGCGCGACACGCGGCGAAGCCGAAGTGTCGAAAGCTGCACCACATTTCCGCGTCCCACGCACCACCGTCGCGGTACACCAGAAGGATTTCTGACTACTCGACTACTTCGCGCCACAGGCGCGACTCCCCTTCGAGTGACCGAACTCCTTCCACTCCCATGACACCCGGCCGGGCCGGTGTCAACCGACGCACCACATCAGGACCATGCACCAAAGCTGGCGGCGAGCCGCACGCCACTAGCCCTATTACCCCCACCGCAACCACTACGGGCACTCGCACCATACCAACCCCGTCTTCCAGCCGATGTCGCGCCGAAGGCGCGACTCACTCGCTGACCGACGAGGTGGTCAAACTGCCAAACTGACGCCATACTCGCGACCGCCCCATGCGCGTCTAACATCATAAATACGACGCGACCGCTCGCAGTCACCTCGGCGCCCAGTGACGTCGCGGCGAAGGCGCGAATCAAACACTGGACGACGAGGCGAAGCGGCGACACCACTTACATGTCTTACTATCGCGCTCCACTAAGTCGCGCCTTCGACACGACTTCCCTTCTCACCAGGCAAGGACTTCGGCAATGAAAGGGCGTGCCGCGCCACGGCGCGAAATGACGACAGGCCCGAACTAAGGGTGGATGTAATTACGATGGCAAGAGGACAAGCATGGACCCCGCACGTCGCGCCGAAGGCTCGACCTTAAGGCCGGGACCCAAACGTTGCCTCGGCAAGGATAAAAAAGAAAAAAGGAATGAAAAGAACCAGGACCTTAGTGTCCCACCGAAGGCGCGACACAAGGACGAGACTCAAATACTATGAAACGGACCTGGATACGTGTGGGAAACTCGAAGGACGGCACCTCGCGCCGACAGGTGCGACTCTCGTGGTTTTAGAAATTAACTACCGCTTCCTCCTCGTCCACTACGTTCCGCGTTCCCGCCACGGTCGACTCTGTCTTCCCCACTCCCCGCCATCATCATCATCATCACTCGCACGACGACCAACCCGAGGCGAGTCACTCCCTTAAAGGAGGGCATCGTCTCGTTCCATCGTCACGCACCGGTTTTCTGGCTCGAGGTTCGCCACCCTATTCTGAAGGGATATAACCCGTGCCTGCAGCCCCTCTACACGGTTGGCCCTAGCGACAGCGACGCGGTTGCCGGCCCGGTTTCCTCAGGACCGGTCGTCTTCGGGACTCTGGCGGCGAGCCCACCCGGATACGCACTGAAGCACCTCCCACATGAGGGCAATGGTCTTCCCCTGGCGAACCAATGGGTCCAGAGGAGTGCAAAGGCCGGGCAGCTGATTAATGACGTAGCCCATCGCCACCCGTGTCGCCCCAACCTTCGCAAGGTTCTCTCCTAGACGCTCGGACGGATGGTCGGCAGCACGCGCTCGGGAGAAGGGACCAAGCCGAGTTCCATGTGAAGAGGCGCCTTCGGCTCCTCCCCCGCTCTCCGGCCGCGACCCACCTCGCGGTTCAATGACGACGATATCCCTTGTTCCCTCGGCGGCACCGGCGGCACCGGCGGCACCCGTGGTGTTCACTTTCACCACCACCTGCGTTAGCCCCGACCCCTTTTCGGGCGCAACCACCGAAACCGCGCCATCGGGAGACACCGAGACCGTCTGTGAACGTTCCGTGCCTGTTCCTTACCCATAACGTCGCGCCTCGGGTGCGACTTCGACTGCGCAGGCAGGGGACGGCGAGAAAGACGCAACAGCCTGAGCGATCGAGTCTGTGTCTATCGCTGCTGCGGCCGGCACCACGTCCGGCACCTGAGGCAGCAGAACAGTCGACGGCGCAACGGACGGATCGCTAGAAACAGACAGGGCGGAGGCAGCAGCTGACGTCGCGTTCGCAGCGGCGCTCGCCGACGCAGGACTCAGCACTCCCCGGGTGACTACCCGGCGCATTTATTCTCGCTGGCCGTCCCGATCGCGCTCTGTATCACGTGGTCCAACTCTTCCCACATGAACTGGACGCGCGGGAAACGGATCCACCCGACGAATAGGCCATTATCAGGAAAATCTCCCTCGCGCGCGGGGACGCCCACGGTTTGGACGTTCCCATGCGACTGCGCCGCCGGCATCGGCAAGCTCAGTCGCGGGATGGTGCCTTGTGATAAAAGGCGCCGAAAATAAGCAAATTCTTCGCTTGCCATTTTGTTGATCTTATTGCTGTTGTCGAAGTTGTTTATGTCGATGTTGTTGATAAAAGTATGATTTTGTGTGTGTGAGTATATGGGCCTGAACCCTGACTCTTATACGCCCCCCACTACCGGACCACACGAGCCGAGACACCCCAGGCGGCGGAGGCGCCGAAACGATGAAGCATTACAGTATTCCCGCCACCCGCGGCGCGAGATCTGATCGAATTTCAAGACAGATTTCTCGCGCCAAAACCGGTTCATCAGGGCAAGGCATATGACCGCGTGCCCAATCACCGAACTCCACCCCGATCCGCGCGAGAGGCGCCTTCGGCGCCTCTTTCTTGCTGAGATCTGCAGCGAGAAGTGCAGATTGCGAAGATCAATATCGGGCGACTCGCAAAGCCGACCCTCTCCCCGTCTAACTCGACGCCAACCGGAGAGGCGCCTTCGGAGCCTCTTTCCCTGCTGTAATGCGGAGGAGGGGGTAGGTGTGGGCAGACCCTCTTCCCACTTGCGAGGTGGACTATTCGGGCCAAGACGCTTCTACATCTCCTCCAGACTCCGTGCCCGCTGACCACACCTCCTTCCCCGCCTATGACTCCCAGCCCTTCGCGCCTGCTCGCCTCCCTATCCTCCGACTCGAACCGCACAATGATTAGATAGAACCTCTTTCTTAAGAAGATGCACCTCCGACTCTTGATCAATGTATCGCGTACCGGACGGGCCGGAGAGGAAAAGGAAGAAACGAGTACTGATAGAGGGCAGACACACCGGGTATGACTGCATGGGGCGCGGCGGTCCAGCGTAAAAGCGAGGTGCCTTCGGCGGCTCTCGGCCGGACATTTACCGCATCTCGAAGAACGGAAGCGCACGAAGGCCGAGGACCGTTGCAATGGCGCCAGTCATCCGGTGTACGAGAGAGGCGCCGTTGGCGCATTTTCATCGGAGGCGGACGGCATTCCGATGAGGACTACGAACGACCAAGAGAAGCAGTACCAGCGCCTCGAGGGGCCTGTCCCCACCGCTCCCCTTGTTCGATGACAGTGCGACACGGTCGTGACAATACCACTGCACGAAACCAGGCTGTACGCACGCGCTGCTTGCCGATCGCTTCGTGAGTCACGGCAAGTGTCACGTGACAAGCGATACGAAGGGAATCAAGCTGACGGACGGACGGCGCGACATGTGGTCGCGCCTCTAACCACGGCTCAGGACGCTTGCGCTCGTTCGCGCCAAGAAGTTGAATGGGGCACAGGAAGTCGCGCCTCACGCGCCTCACACGGCGCGACTGAGGAGTCGCGCCTCTCTTCAAAGCTCCACACGCGTGCGCTCGCTCGCATCACGTCGTTCCACGATCCACACGCCGTCGCTGATCGCGTACATAATGTGGCGCGACTCTGGAATCGCGCTTAAATACGTTGCGCGCGCATTCAACGGCACCGGGTCGGCGCCGACTTGAATTGGGGGCCATATGGTACGGCGATAAGGGGGCCGCGCACCTACGCCGGGAAATCTACACGTATACTCCCGCCCCGGGTGGTCGGAGTCGACTGTCAATTCGCCACTCCGCCACTCGGGTCGGGTACAGTCAGAAGTACTGTACGGGCCTAGCCACTTTGCCATGTTGTTACTCTGGAGTGGCATGGCTGCGGATTGGTCGGGTTTGGTGGTTCGTTTATTGGGTACTATGGTTGCATAGTTAGATCACACTACCCTATCTGAGGGAATCTAGATTAGTTCACTGGGCAGTGTTGAGGGTACTTTAATTGCTAAGTGGCACTCTGTGTAGTTGGTTTTAGGTTTTTTGCCCTTGGACCGTTCTGGTCCACCAGCCCCGCCTTGGGCGCTCGCCCAGCCGCTACTTAAGCTGCGTGGGCGGTGCCGGGTTGGAGTTGGAGAGGGAGAAACGGTTGTAGTTCAAACTACCTTCCAAGTAAAGCCTTTTCCCGTCTTTTCTCCTTCTTTTCCCCTTCGTTTTGTTCCTTTTCCATACTCCTTTGGTTGTTTGAGGCAACACTATGTGGACGCACACAACGCAGTGGCGACGACACTACGCCGTGCCACACGTTCCCGCAGTCCCCTTATTCGCCACGACCTGCCCCTCCATGTAGCTGTGCCACGCCCCGTCCCTTTATGTGCTGCTACGGACGAGCTACCCGCAGCACTACACCCTGGACCTCAGTCGCCATAGACGTCGCTGGCATGAAAGTCTGTATGGAAAGTACTGGAGTTCCGCTTCGCTAGAACAGTTTCACTACCGCGTTTTTAAGTCCAACCACCACGCGTATCTCACTTAACACCCGCTCGCTTCGTGAAAGGCAATTTGACGAGACGCATTACACAGCGACCGTTCCTGTATTCCAAAGAAACTTTTAACAGAAGACGGTGACAAAGGAGGTACTCTGAAAATCTGTAGACGGTAGTGCACGGTCGAAAATCTGTTGTGCGCAATAGTTCCTGTCTCACTGCAACAAGTAGGACAGAGGGCGAAAAGAATTTCGGTACCTTCCCTAGGTGGATGATCGGCTGGCTGATACGCAGTATAATGAAGTAGAGGAGAGGCTGGTTGAGTTATTCATAATTGCGTTTATTACGCCAGTACGTCAAGTTCCTTATTCTTGAAAGGGCCTGTTTTTGCTAGAATATGTTCGGGCGAGAAGACAGATACAAAATCGGAGACAATGCGCCCTGATAGTACCATACCACCTTAGTTTAAGATTGCATATACTAAAACATTAAATGGTGTGGGCCGGGTGATCGAATGTCCTACTTTGACTCAATTTAGGGTTCAGTGTGGAATTTTGGTTAATTTTGGCTAATTTAGTCTGAAGTTGAGTCACTTCGGGACACCCTATTAATATTTGTGCTTCAAAATTCTTACAGTGCTTTTGTTCGGATCAAAGCGGGAAAATTCCCTCAGTATATCCACTCCTAGTACTACTAATCTAGTTCAACGCCTCTAGTCATAGTAGATAAGTAACGTCAGTTCCATGAAACTTTTTAGTCTTTCTGAAGATTCACAACCGTCCTCGACTCTACAATGAAAATTACCCGACGTCCAACCACTCCAAACACCACTTAAAGCCGCCCCTCCCCTCCACTGCCCCTTCCCGGCCCCTTCGGACAGACTCCAACAGTTCAAGTTCTCATTTCAAGTAATAGTAAAAACACTCCGCTCCACCAGAACTAGTACATTCCCGTTTCAGATCTCCCAGATACCATCCTTTTCAACATGAACCAAACCGTCAAAAACAAACCTCTCTTTCTCCCATTACCAGTCGCCCCCTTGTCCAGCAAGGGAAAACTCCAAAAATTATGGCTGCATCCACATCGAGAGGACCAACCGCAGGTCAAGACAGCGATGTGGAGAAGCCTCTTGACTTTAGCCAATGACAAACGCTCGGGAAAATCACACCACTGTATATCCCGAGCTCCAAACATAAAAGAGGCCCTGTTTCCCGCATTATTATCAAGGAAAGCCCACAAAATGTGCGCGACTTCAACGCACAGTACAGTGGAAGTAGGTAGAAGGACAACCCGGCCCATTTTGTCATCTCGGTGATTCTTGAGAAAAACAACGATGTTTTACACGCATCACCGACGACTGCGAGATGTACTTTTTTTCAAAAGCGGGACACTACACCTGGCCAGATGGATTAGATTCATGCCATTGGTTCCAACATCAACTATCGTACGCAGAGCGTTCTACAAGACGATCGAAAAATAATTGCATATGGTGCTGAAACGCATCCATGCGAGCGCGAACATCCACAAATTTGATGCATCAGATATAACAGCAACAACTGTTCTACATCTCATCAATACAAAAAACCTTAAGTATGCAATACGCCCATATTTATAGCGAAACATATCGTACTTTTTAGCCTCGATTGCAGACTATCCCAGGTGCTACGAAGTTTTAATACACAACATGAAGTAGTTGCCTTTCATTGGCCTTAAAAACCGTTGCCACATTTCCTTGCACCGCATTGACCAGGACAAACTTCGTCTTATGAATTCAATCGGGCCATGAATGCGTCTTACTTCTAGGGCATCGTTCAATGCGATTCGGTGAGTGTGCTACTATCGGTTCTGGCTGATAGGTGACGAGTTGCGACATTTTTTGGCTCGAAAGTAGACGGCTCTGCAGTGTTTTCTCACTGTGGAAATTGTGGCTGCAAATAGAAGGCCCCTCTTCGCAAACAATGCTTCATCACTTCTCAAGTTTCCGGTGTATTGAAAGAGAGGAACCCTCTTCCTCAGATTTACACCTCTTCACGAAGCGTTAAAAATTCTGCAGCGACTCGCCAAGAAACCTAAGAACACAGGGTTCACTTAGATACAAAATAAGAAGGAAGCGGTTGAAAGAAGAAAAGGAGGAGGCGCGGCGAGATGCGAGGGAGAGATAAAAGCGAAAGCGCTCATATAAATATCGTCAAGTACGTGCTGTATTAGATGAGTCCACTGCTACCAATAATACTATAGACACGCCGGGTGTGTGAAGCGGACCCTATTTCCCAGCGGTTCAACGACGAAGAATCAACAACCCAGTGCAAGAACTGACGGTCTACCGAAGAGTAACCAACTGCGCCAGGAAAAGTAAATGCTGCAGGAAGACGAAGAGCCACCATAAAAATGTCGCAAGACTGGTACAGTCACCCGCAAGAGTCCCGCGCAGTAGTAGCGGATCACTATGTGTGAAACATCCTCTGTAACCTTGGAGTTACCAAGGGAAAAAAACTTGAAATAACTACAAAGAACCTGTGCCATACAGTGCCCTTTCTTAGTACCAAATAACTCAAAAAGGTATACTTAATTGGATAACCAGCCCAAAACGTATTGCGAAGCATTTTTGGCACTACCCTGTGAGCAGAAAAACCAGCCTGGCCAGTGAGACGAGTCTTTATGCCGTGTTAATTAATTTCAGTTGCCCGAGTTGCGAGTTCCAACCGAAGTATGGCGGGTACAGTAGCTTGGCTGG
>JAVCKV010504726.1:0-11545 GCA_032274145.1 Herpochondria borealis | reverse complement strand
CCATACACGAGGGGAAACGTCGGAATGAAGGAAACTAGCATTCCCTTTGTCGACCATACGTAGCGATTTCGTAGCTCAAACAGTTGCACGAAGAACGCAACAGGAAAGAGCGTAAACGCCACCCACGTGCAAACCTTTTCAAGCTCTTCTTGGTGTTGCTGCTCCAGCAGATCCGTAGTAGCGGTACTAATAGTAGGCAGGAAGAATGATACAGAAGCATAGGTTGACTTGGCCATGGCGCCGTTTGCAACCACAATCAGCATGTGCTTCTGAAGCGTGTATTGGCGAGAAGCGAGGCTGCGTTGCTTCCGAACCATGTAGGGTGTCAGCATTCCAAGGGAAAAGAATACGAGCATGTAAGTGAAGCTCTGTTGGAGGGTTGCGGGTCCACGAGTACCAGCCACGTGATACCAAACGATACAGGCGAGTGATGTGGCCAAGATTCCCATTCCGCCTACACCGTGAATCACATACTTGCCCTTGACCAAGAGGTGGTGGTAAAAGGCGCGTGCCAAGAAACGTGAGCTGCGGGAAAGATTTCGATCTTTGGGCAAACCTTTCTTATCATCATCATCATCATCGCTTCTCTTACTTTCAAAGTCGTAGAAGACCGACACAAACTTCTCGGACACATAAAGCATACCCACCGCATTGGCGAAAACGAACAAAGGCATGAGGATGCTTTTGGTCTCATCGGAAAGCATTATCGATTATTACTTGCTTCTTCTTCTTGATCTATCATATCTTATGAGATTTACATGGCATGCCCTTTGGTGAAAGGAATTGCAACCTCGCATCTTAATCGCATTTTCTCACCAAATTTCACCAAAGAGTATCACCAGATCTTGATCGCACCCTGGTGAAATCTTAATCCCATTCTTTAGGCTTTCACGACCAGAAAGGTAGCGAGGATTACCTGGTAATTTGACACCCGTAAAATTAGCGAGCACAAACTTTGGTTTGCACGAGTAACAGTAGCGTAATCCCCGTACTTGGGGGTGATTGTTGTCACAACCTCACAACTGAATGAAGCTGTGAACGAACATCTCCCTCGCTTCGCGCTTTGCTTGACAATCATAATACCCAGAGCTCCTAGTTCACGACAGCGGTGGACCGACAATGGAGAAACAAATACCATCGACAGATCTAGGAGTGTCTATAGGAGTGGATCTCGGGACGAGCTACTGTTGCGTTGGTGTATGGCGAAATGGTGGTGTAGAAATCATCCCCAACGAGTACGGTAACCGAATCACGCCTTCCTATGTCAGATTTGATGACAACAGTGGAGATATATGCTTTGGGGATTCCGCCAAAAATCAGTCATCCGTATGGTGGCCCACCACTGTATTTGCCACGCAACGCCTGATTGGACGCAAATTTAAAGACCCCGGTGTACAGTACGATATGAAGCACTGGCCCTTCACGGTAAAGGCAGACGCTGACGGCAATCCAATCATAGAACTATTCCAGAACGGTGATCGGAAACTATTCACGCCAGTCCAAATATGGACCGTCATGCTTCAGCACCTGAAAGCAATGGCTGAGGCGTATGTTGGCAAAGCAGTCAAATCTGTTGTCATTTGTGGTGGTTCTCATCAATTTTATGGTGATCGCCTGCAGATCGACAGAGCTTGTAGTATGGCTGGGCTCACTCTTTTGAGATCCTATCATCCAGGCGCTGCCTCCGTTTTGGCTCATGATACCATCAACAAATATAGACTTGACGAAAGGTACATCCTATTCTTCGATCTTGGTGCCGGTGCCCTCGACGTTTCTCTCTTTACCGTCGAGGATGGAATTTTCGAAACAAAGGCTACGGCTGGAGATAATCACTTAGGAGGCGAACACTTTGACAACCGTCTGGTTGATTACTTTCTGCAGGATTTCAAGCGACGAAACCGCAGAGACATGTCGGCGAACAAACACTCCGTCCGTCGTCTCCGTTCTGCTTGCGAACGTGCGAAGCGGACACTTTCTTCCTCCACACAGGCTCACATTGAACTCGATTCCCTCTTTGAAGGCATGGATTTCAAAACGACGATCACCCGCAGTCGTTTCGAGGATCTCTGTATGGACTATTTCAAGAAATGCTTGGACCCATGCGAGAAGGTTTTGCGCGATGCCGGGATCTCCAAGGACTTTGTCGACGAGATTGTTCTTGTCGGAGGATCCACCCGTATTCCCTTTATCAAGAACATGCTTTCCGAGTTCTTCAACGGAAAGGAGATTTGCATGCCCATCAACCCCGACGAGGCTGTTGCTTTCGGAGCTGCTATCCAGGCTGCTATTCTCTCTGGTGCTGACGAGTCCGGGAAACTTTCTGAACATTTGTTATTGGATAACATTCCATTTTCCTTAGGCCTAGAGACGGCTGGAGGTGTCATGACTACCATGATCAAGCGCAATACTACATTACCTGCTAAAAAGACCAAGACCTTCTCGACCTTCTCTAATGATCAATCAAGTGTTCTCGTTCAGGTCTACGAGGGTGAGAGGAGTATGACACGTGACAACATCCTATTGGCCACGCTGCAGGTGAACGACATCTCTCCACATTCCGAAATTGATATCTGCTTCGACATTGATCAAGACACTTTACTGACAGTGTTCGTCCAGGAAAAGAACACAGGGAAAGCAGAGGTACAAATGACAATCAAAGAAGTAAATGGTGTCCGCCGTTCGCAGAAAGATATCGATGCAATGGCTATTTTTCAGCAAGAAGAAGATAGTAGTGTCCCTGACCCCTCAAATCCTAGTGACCTATCACCGCAACATTCAAATGTCAACAATGATGAAAGCCAGAGCAAGAAGATTGCCGAGCTGATGGAGCGACTTGAAATGTTGGAGGCAGAGCAGGCGATTCACCCTGGGGCCTTTTCTGCAAGTGAGACGCTTTCAAAGGTGGAGCGCGAAGAGCTATTCAGTTTGTTCGCGGTAGCTGAACATTTGAATGATGACATGCAGCGAAAGAATGTCGCTTTGACTTTTATCTCTCAGTTTCACTGCGAGTTCAAGTCGTTGGCTTGCAAGGAGTCCGAGTCGAAAGAAGAGCAAAGAGAAAAGCTGGCAATTTCCAGGTGTCCAAGCAACGGTGACTTTTACTGCTGTTTCCTGGCAAAGTTGCGAAGCTTAGTCTTTACCTGCGAAACTATGATGAGCGGAATGGTTGCTTCTAGGGACAAGAGCTTTCGAGATTTTGCCGTTTCTCTAGTTCGAGGTGGTTTCCGGGCGGCTGCAAAGGGTATTGACATTGGAGCTCTTGTTGCCAAGTCAACGGCGGCAGCTCTAGATAGTAGTGGGGTTCCCGGTGGTGGCGTCGTGTCGTCACTGGTATCGTTATTGTCGGACCTGAAAGGTGGTCGCGAGCAAGAAGAGAGTGTCACTCGTGTTGCTTTCTTTGCTGCGAAGGCTCAGCTCTTGGACGAAAATGGTGTCAATGTTGTTATCGAAAAAATCGGTAGATACCTTGTTCGAGCTCGTTCCGTGCATCCAGCCAAGTACTATGGAAATCAGAAGAGATCATTTGGTCGACTCAAGCGAGGATTTATTAAAATACTGGGCATGCAAGACGATACACCCCAGAAAGAGCGCGCCCAGATCGCGGCAACTGAGGTCGTTGCTGCGATTATGGAGCCAGATTCGGAGTCAGAGCTTTTCCATTTCCTTCAGTCAAGCGACATCCCCAACCAGTCGATGCAGCTTCACGAGTTGGTACTCAATGCAACTTTGAAAGAGCTTTCTGTGGACGAGATAAGGGCGTTTCCTCCCTTTTTGGAGGAGGCACCTGCAGAAAGTGATTCAGTCCAAGCGACAGCATCAGATGCAGATCCCGAGCCATTCCAAGGGACACCAGCAGATGCAAGTCATGGTTCTAGAGGAGAATCATTCAGTAGAGATGATGGGGTCGGTACCAGCGAGGGGCCGCCCGTTGCAGAAGTAAACGTGAACGCTCATCAAGACCAAACCCAGCAAGATAATGAAGATGAAATCGAGAGCTTGAAACAAACAATTGCGGGTCTAGAAGGACACGAGGACAAGGAGAAAGCAAGAATCGCTAGCATGGAAGCGAAAATCCAGAAATTGGTTGAGGGGCAGGCCGAACTGAAAAAATTGAAGAAACTTATGGCTGGACAGCACAAGGGCGGCGGCAGACGAAGGTATAACGACAACGGGCACACACAAGCATACGCCGATCCATTGGCCGACAAAGAGGCGAAAAAACGGCTCGAGGATCTGGAAGTAAATATGGCCGATGCTCAAGGTGTGAGTGTCACGCATGCCCAAAATATCGAGTTGCTTATCGAGAAGCAAACCTTGGGCGAGACGCAGGTGGAAGATGTAGAGCGCAAGCTGCATCGGCTTGAGAGGAAATCCAAGACTATCCTGGAGCAAGTGCAACGTGAATATAGTGAACTCCAAGCATCCAGTCAGGCTCAATCGGAAGAAGTCGAGCGACTACGAATGAGCGATTTGGAGAACAAGGCCAAGATCGCAGCCCTACAGGAGAAAATGAGTCAGATGGAAGAAAAGACGAAAAAGAAGAAACGAGGAAGGCTACCTTGGACGGCGAAAAATTGAAGCACCTTCACGTTGGCAGACCAGCAACGGATGAGCACGGCTGACGCACCATTGGAAATCGGGGCTCGTGCGTGCCGGAAACGGAAGCAGCTCCGACGTTTAATCGTGCTTCACTCTTCGTGTGGTTAAGGCACTTCATTCCGGTCAAGTATGTGTTAGACGATTCGTCAAGATCTCGGTATCGACATGCTTGGGAACATGGCATCCGCCCCGGAAAAGGCCAGCAGCAGCGATTGCACCTGTTTGCAAGATCCGACATGCCCCAATCGTTCCGCAAGTTCCTCGTTCGCAAAGTCGGACGAAAAGACATCATCCGCACCCCCGATTTCCTGAAAATTCAAAAAGCGTTTGGCGGTTATGGGAGCCCATTTCGAGTTCCTTGCCACTGTCGCGCATGCATCGCTTTGGCAATCGCAAATGTTACTTTCCAACGTTTCTCGGGACATTATGGCACCTTCTCGATCACGCACGTGTGCTTGCAGGGCCACAAGAACGCGGATCCTGGAGACCCTGACAGACCCTTATAGTGAGCGTATCATGTCTCTAGCATGGAGCCCTGATGGTTCAATGTTTGTGTGTGGCCGCGAAGCGAGTCTTCAGGTATGGACCACATCTACATGGACGGTGCTAGACACTTTGTCAAGTGGTATAACAGAACACTTGAATGGAGTCCAGATGGCTCCATGTTTGCTTCTACGTCTGACGAGGGGCTGGTCTTCATCTGGTCTGCGACCAGTTTGAGTATTCTACAGACACTGACAGCACATACTGATTGGATCTATTCGCTGACTTGGAGCCCGGATGGAGCGCAACTAGCATCGTCTTCTCAGGACACAACCATTAAGGTTTGGTCAACAGTCACGTGGGAAATACTGCACGTGTTGACGGGACATGTTTCCACTCCGAGTTCCATCGATTGGAGTCCTGATGGAATGCGACTCGCGTCCGGAGGATTCGAAGTTCGAATCTGGTCTACCACAACGTGGCAGGAAGACCAGCGATTGGAAAGGATGGCGGGTCCCGACAGTAACGGGGATCAAGACAGTGTTAATGAGATTGCATGGAGCCCAGATGGAACAATGTTGGCATCCGCTAGTCAACGTGGTCTGGTACTTTGGGATATGTCAGTCTTGACTCCGACCTTCACAGATATTGTGTATGGGAACGACTACTTTGTCTATGGCGTTCACGCAGTCGCTTGGCGACCTTATGGGTCCCGTCTGGCATCTGGTGGCGTAGATGCTGCGGTTAATATATGGGAGATTCATCCTGATGGGGCTCCTTCGGTGTCGCCTGCGTACAACACAACCAGACCGTCGTCAATGCCAGTGTTCCCGACTTCATTAATGCCCTCATCTGACCAGCCAGGGGTTCTGCCATCCATGAGTCCAACTCCCAATCTCCTTTCATCTTTTCCTTCGGTGTTTGTGCTACCTACTACGAAGCAACCTACTACTGTCCAGTTAGCGCCCATCGCACCTGGATCAACCGATCAAGTCCAAACTCCATTCCCAACTGAGATTCTCAGCCACGCTCCTTCCGTGGTGGTACCCACATCATCTTCGCAAGGAATGCCGTCGCTGATTCCCAGTTCCACGTCGTACATCTTCCATGGTTCCCACGTCTCAAGTGCTGCTTCCCAGCATTGTTGCAACAATAATTCATTCCCAGTCAAATGCCTTCCGTAGTAGTTGTAGAGTCGGTGTCACCCAGTATCACGCCAAGCAGAAGTGATATGCCATCCATGATCCCAAGTGGTCTACAACCAGCACCATCAATGGGAGCATCCGTGTCGTCCTCGAGCATGGCCCCGACAGCCTTGTCTGTCGAGCCTTCGTCTTCCGGACAGTCTACTAGCAGTCCAACGTTGTGTTAACGGAATGGTTCTCTATTCGGCTAATATTCCATTGGAAGAAGTTTGGACCATCGTTGATTACCGTAGATAGTCGGAGCGAGAAGCTCACTCTTTTATTCTAGTAGCAACTGTTTTAACAACAACTGGAGTATACGAAGGGTCGCACAACAACAACTAACTGCCAATACAGAAACTCAAACCTCAATGAAGCCCAACTATTTGCCCAATTTTTGCCTATCAACAGAAATCCGGAACTACTAGTCCCATCAGCCCCCCTCTAGGAAGGCTCGCTACCAGGATTAGTGATCTCAAAAGAGAACTTTCCTTGAAACGTGAACTTTCGTCCAGTCAAAACACTCTCATTGATGACAGTGGCGCTGTACAACCCTGGAGGCGGGGTTACGAATCGAATGAAATGGTCATTGCACTCTTTTTCGTTTGTGCGTGTTAGCCCGCGGCGGAATGTGTAGGACTTGCCTGCTGCGATCGGAACATAGGTACCCCGACCAAAGGAACGGTTGCAGTAGTGCGTGTAGACCTTGTCATCGTTTTCCTTGATCTCTATATTGATGCACCCGCGCCCAAACTGACCACAAGTCACACTGGCCACTGCGACAGAATCGGTTGGGTTCGTGAATTTCAATTTCACATAAATGCTGTCATTTGGCTTGAATGCCTTTTTTTCCTTCCAGTAAGCATCACAGAAGGACACCTCGACTGAGCACTTCTCAATCGACGCCATAATGCTATCGTCCACTTGTTCATCCAAGTCCTCTGGCTCAATGCCCATGCGTTTGTAATCCAACGAGGCTTCTCGGTCCAAGATTCCTTCCGATTCCAAGGAAAGATCTTCCAAAATGAGTTCTGTGCAGTTTTCGTCAGTGAATTTCAGTGTTTTACAATCAATCGTATACTCCATCACACCGTTCCCAGTGTCTTGAGATTTCAACCCAAACTTCTGCTGGAACGCTTCATCAAACTCTTCATCCTCCGATGAGCTTGAGCTGTACAAAGAGGACGAATCACTGTCGGATGCGGATGCGTTTTCTTTGGACAATTTTGCGGCTGCTCCTCCTCCCGCGGTAGTGTCACCAGACAAAGAAGCAACGTTCGTACCACCCATTGGGTTGGCGCCGTCGGGGCCGCGGTGCTTCTTTGCATTTCCTCCACCGCCGAAATCTCTGTCTGCATTGCCGGCACCGTCGTCTTTCCCACTGAGTGGCCCCTCCGGCCTGCCATCTCGACACCCCCCTTTGCCTCTCTTGTTGTTCTTGCGTCCACGTCCCCTTGGCTTCTCGTCGCGTTCGTCTTCCTCAAAGTAATTGACATGAGTAGCCATTTCTGGTATGGTCAAAGGTTGGTCACGCCTCGGTTGAAGCAAATGTGTCGTCCCAGCACCCCGGACCAGGCCGTAGTAGAGCACCAGGTTGTCGTAACGATTGAGCTGCATATCTGGCTTGACCGTCAGTACGCATTGATTAGTCCGCTTCACCTTTCTTGGCTTCTTTCTATGTGCCTGCAGCTTCTGCTCTATGGTGTATCCACTTTCCCCAAATAAGGGCTTACCTTTGGGCGTTTCCGATTTTTCTGTAAATTGGTTTTTGTGGCGGTGCAAGTGGTTTTTGGCATGCGCCAATTCATGTTCACAAAGGCACTCCAAGAAGGTAAGGTAAGCCGAACAGTATTGGTCGTTGACAGGGTTTGTGTTGGAAGCTTGAACACGTCGCCAATGCCTAGTGCTGGCAGTCACCAAATCGAAATTGAACTTGATGCCGCTTTCGTCTGTAATAGCAAATGCCATTTCATCCTGTTGGCACTTTACATCCTTCTCTAGCTCACTTGGTAAGACTTCATCATGGACTCTTCCTAAAAGAGCAAATTTACCACCAAGGTTCAGCATATCCTGCAAGTGGGTTGCGCTGTCATCCGTATCGCAAGGAAGGTAGTATATTTCGGCCATCCCATTCTGTAGTTTCTGCTTCACTTTGCATAGAACCGTGTACAGAAGGGGATGACGGTCCTCGAAGCCGGCAACAGAATCCCAAATAGTAATAGGCTCATGCTGGCCCTTATACACTGGAGTACTACAAGCCATGATGATAAATATATAAAAACAAAAACGGCCAATGTGATGGCGTTTGCTCTGATCGCAGCTCCACGCTGCATAGTACATTTGCTACGCAGATGCTACCTACGTCAGCTTTTACCACTGGAAATCATTGTTGGCAGCACATGAGACGTGGGAACTATGGAAGATGTACGACTGGGAAACTCTGTCATGCTTGAAGTGGAACTGGGAATCAGCGACGGCATTCCTTGCGAAGATGATGTGGGTACCACCATAAAAGGAGCGTGGCTGAGAATCTCAGTTGGGAATGGAGTTTGGACTTGATCGGTTGATCCAGGTGCGATGGGTGCTAACTGGACAGTAGTAGGTTGCTTCGTAGTAGGTAGCACAAACACCAAAGGAAAATATGAAAGGAGATTGGGAGTTGGACGTATGGATGGCAGAACCCATGACGGCATAAATAAAGTCGGGAACACTGGCATTGACGGTCTGGTTGTGTTGTAGGCAGGCGACACCGAAGGAACCCCATCCGGATGAATCTCCCATATATTAACCTCAGCACCTCCTCCAGATGCCAGGCGGGACCCATAAGGTCGCCAAGCGACTGCGTGAACCCCGTAGGCAAAGTAGTCGTTCCCATACACAATATCTGTGAAAGTGGGAGGCAAGACTGACCTATCCCAAAGTGACTTTGAGCGAAGCTGACGACAGTGGACGAGCATCATACTAACAATACGCACTGCTGTGTCAAGTTGTTGCTTGCACACGAAAATCGCGGCCGCACTCCTACTTTTCTGTTCATCCGTTCGTTCGTCGTCCTACTCACGAAACGTACAATTTCTTAGCATTGGCTCGGGCCGGTGGACAAAGTAGTTTTCCTGTTTTGATCTTAGACTGACTCAGCCCCATGAAAAGGACAACTGATTTTTCCTTCCTCGATAACTCCGGGGGAGAGTGGTACGCCGACATGAGTACACTTATAAAGAAACCTTCCTCGAGATTAAAAACGACAATTTTTGTCCTGCTGCTGTCATTTTCACAGCAGTGCTGATGTCTTTGCAGCACTTTTTACCCCTAAACACAAGACCAACGACGACTGCTGTAATTTAGAAACACACACATGACGACATTGCCCACCTAGAGTAGTAATATATCGCACGCATGCACACACGCTGCGCCCAGGTTTGTTGCTGCATTCTATTACTTGTGTACGTAAAAATAGCACCCTATTAGTGCAGTCCAGCCAATGCTCCCTCCTGCTGGGATTCGTCGTTCTCCAAAGGTGGTTGGTGAGTGTGCAAAGTCCACTTACTGCTCACTAAGTTGAAAGTCATGCATGCATGTATGCATGTAAAAGTCACCGATGGCAATCCTCTACTAGTAGTAGCATGTTGTGATCCAGCTATTTACTTGGCTGTGCAGAGAGGAGGAGCTCTCTCTCTCTCCAGTGCTGCCCCGAGAGCCACCATCACCTACAACTGCGGGTATCTAGTAGAGAAACACGCACACACACTCTCTCTCTCCTACTACATTCATTCATTCATTCATTCGGTAGTAATACTCTTTCCATCCGTCACGGCATGGACTGCTTGTGCGACATATTCCACGTTCCCATCATTCAATCCCGCCACACTGATGCGTCCATCGCGTGTCAAGAAAATGGCATACTTGGCCGTCAATTCATCCACCATGGCTTCACTCATGCCCGTATAGGCAAACATTCCAATTTGATTCGACACGTGCGACCAATCGTGCGTGGACCCACACGCCACCAAGGTTTCGACAAATTTGTGACGCATTTCCAAAATACGGTCCGCCATGGATTTGCATTCTTCATAATACTGTGCCGTCAATGCTTCGTCACTCAACACTGTCTTGACAATACTACTCCCGTGTTTGGGAGGGGACGAGTACATGGGTCGGATAATGAGTTTGAGTTGTGACAGGATGCGGTCCTTTTCGTCTTGCGACGAACAGACGATACTAAAGGTTCCACAGCGTTCTCCGTAGAGACCAAAGTTCTTGGCAAACGACTGGGCCAACATGAGAGGAACGCCCTGTTGCACAAAGTAACGCAGAGCAAAGGCATCATCTTCCGCATTGCCGGACGCAAATCCTTGATAGGCGGAATCAAAAAAGACAATGTGATTCTTTTTTTGAATCAACGCACACAATTCCTTCCACTGCTCCTGCGTCGGATCACATCCCGTCGGATTGTGCGCACAAGCGTGCAACAAGATTACCGATCCATCGTCCGCCTCACCAAGGTCCTCCATCATGCCCGTATAGTCCAATCCATTGGTGGCACGAGAATAATATCGGTAGGGTTCTGCGTCGAGTCCTGCATTCTTCATAATGGCCCAATGATTGCCCCATGTGGGGACTGGAATGTAAATTTTGGTACCAGGAGGTAAGAACTTGGCCAAGAAGGTTCCTCCGACACGACAAGCACCCGTACCGGACAATGTCTGAACACCTGCCAAGAGCGGAGTACTATCTGTTCCATAGGCAAACCCCAGAGCCTTTTGCAGAAACTCGGCATCTCCTTCAATGGGCAAATACTCCTTATTTTCGGCACTGGATTCCATCATTTTCGCTTCCGCCGCTCGTACCGAAGGTAGTACCCATGGAGTTCCAGTGGCATCACGGTAGGCACCTACGCACACATTGACTTTGCGTTCGTCGGTGGAAGCACGAAAGGCCTGTGCAATGCCCAAAATAGCATCGGGGGGACCCATGGGGACATCCGAAAGGTAGCTAGAAGTAGCAGCTGTATCGGTGGAAGAAGAATGCAAGCTCGTCTTACTCGACGAGGAACGAGCTAGCGTTGTAAACGCATCAGAACAACAACTGGAAGCTACCAAGAGCATCATGAGAGAGTTGCGGACGAGCATCATGACTGATCTTGTGAGACTCTACGAGTAGTATAACGAACGCGAAGAATGCCAATAATGCGACAAGGAGAGTGAGATAGTAGTCAGTCCGTTCGTTGAACAAGATCCGATGATGTTGAATGATGTATGTGGGGTGTCAGTCAGTGTCGT